>JAAVUK010000343.1:0-44995 GCA_014899095.1 Fusarium buxicola
AATCTCATTCATATATGTAGCGCATTATGTCTAACAAGTACTTCAGGTCTCACCGAGGAGCAGATCACCGACATCTTCAGCAGCGCCGGCAAGGTAGAGCGCTTCCGCCTCGTCTATGATTCCGAGACCGGACGACCAAAGGGCTTTGGCTTCGCAGACTACCCGGACACAGACTCTGCATCCTCCGCTGTACGCAACCTGAACGAATATGAGATCATGGGCAGAAAGCTGCGCGTGGACTTCTCCAACGAGCAGAAGAGCAGCGATGATGACAACAAAGACCAGGTAATGTGCATGTTCCTCTACCCCAATTTCATCGTCTAACCTTTGGGTTTTAGGGTGGCTCTGGTTATAATCCGCACGGCTCCAACGGCGCCGGTCCCATTTACAGCTCTCAGTCGAGCACCCTGCCTCCCTTACCGGCCGGAAAAGAGCTCCCACATGGCGTCACCTGCACCGACGCCATCTCGCGTACTCTCGAAACCCTTCCGCCGCCCCAACTATTGGACATTCTCTCCCAGATGAAGACTCTCGCGACCACGGAACCGCAGCGGGCTACCGAGCTTCTCCAGCAAGCACCACAGCTAGCCTACGCCGTGTTTCAGGCTCTGCTCCTCATGGGCCTTGTCTCCCCCGAAGCGATTCAATCGGTTGTTGAGCCCGGTGCTCCTCCACCAGCCCCCTTCCCTCCTGCTCCTATGCCAGCCTATCCTGGGGCGAGTAACACTCCTCCGGTTTCTGGCATGCCATACCAGGCGCCTCCCCAGCCCTACGGCGCTCCTGCTCCCGCCCCTGCGCCGACTGCCCAGGATCCTGATGCTTTGATGCGGGCCGTTATGGAGCTTCCTCAGGCTCAGATCGATATGTTGCCCGAGGCTGAGAGGCAACAGATCCTGGCCCTTCGGGCTACGTTTGCTGGCCAACAACGGAGGTGATTTTGCATGTCTGGGGCACATTCACACAGCGTGATACCGGCCAGACCAAGCCAAGAGACCAGCCCAGGGGCACTTCACGTCATGGCTCCGCTTTGCTTTTGGGTGTATTAGGCGTTGTGGCGCAGAGAATCGGCCATTGATTTACACAGTCCAGAAAAAAACATGCTCCGGGTATTACAGGCTGCAGAGCGAAGGGCCAGTTGCTGGGGGAAGGGAGACCATTCTTAGCTTAACTATATGTCATGCTCGGGAGAGAATAGCCATGCAGAAGCTCCGCGAGCTTAGAAGACGCAGTTGGCGTCGTGGTTGAAGGGTTATCAACATGGCAGTGTAAGGACGACACAAAGGCAGCACTGGCCAGAGACTGGGTAGATACCCGCGCCATAAAACCATCAGTAATGACAAGAATGAAATCCGATTACTTACTTCCTGGTGAGTCTTGATAATGGACCTGGTATGATCATCAGGAGTTTTACCTGGGCGATGTTTTTTTCATGTGGGGAAATGCAGTGACGTAGGGTAACAACCTAGGTAGATAAGACAATGAACAGCAGCCCAAACACGGCGTCTCGTATACCGCGCTGGTCTGTGAGGGTAAATAGATTACTGCGAGTCTCACTTGTGCTGGGTAATCTGTCATTCGGATGGGTTTGATGCTCACTTTCAGCTTGATCATTCTTCGAGTCGGAGAGCAGGCCCATGGTACTGTGTCGATACTACCTAGTTCACGGGCACACAAATACAATAGACAACCAACCAACTATGGCTACGGCTGGCGCCGAAAACACCCTAATCAATTTTGTGTATACGCTGAAACCCAACCAGGCAGATCCCCTCAAAAAGACCGGAAGCCCGAACTGCCTAAATTGGTCTACTAGCACCGGATATACTTTCTGGATAACCCACAAATCCCAATCAAGCAGCCGTTTCCAGATGACAACTCCAAGCCGAGAAGAAAGAGGAACAAGGCAATACCAAACAAAGAGAATATGAAGCAAAATGGCAAGTCTGCTGTGTACCCTGCCAACCACTTTTGGCGTATCCTTGGTCTTAACTGATCCAGCTGCAACCTGCCGCTTATACAATGTTGTATACTCTCTTGGCTATCATGAAGCATGCGAATCCAAAGAGGAGCAGGCCACCGGTGATCCAGAAGAACCAGGCCAGATCACCTTCGTACTCTTGGCCCGGCACCCAGACGTTCATACCCCACAAGCCAGTGATGATGTTCATGGGGAGGACAATGGTACCGAGGACGGTAAGCTTGCCGAGGACGTCGGCCGTCTGTTCTTGGCGCTCGTTCATGCGGATGTTGATCTGCGCGAGGTAGTTGCCGTGGGATCGAGCGAGTATCCTGGGCAGGGTATGTCAGCATATATCCACCTCTCGAGCATGTACAGAGAACTCACTTTTCATAATGGCCGAGGTTGGCAGTCATGGTGACGATGTGATCCTGAATGTCACCGAGATAGAGGCCAATCTCAGACCGCGGTGCAACCTCCCATCGCTCGTTGCAGCGCTTGGCAAATCCCTTGATAACGTCCGCTTTGTTTCCAAGCAAGCGATAAAGACTCATCACCCTCTTCCTGCAGTCTCCGACTTGTCGAAGCATATCGGTACTTGGATCAGAGGTGGTCACTGCGTCGTCGGGCCTCAAATTAACCTCCTTCAACCGCTTGTCGGAAGACGAGTGAAGCCTTAGAATGGCGTCGTCAATCTCGTCCACTTCGTCCTCGATGTTCTGTATCAGGGGCTGAAAGACATCGGTGATATCGTCAATAATGGCATACGAGATCCAGTCCGACGACAGGATCAAATAGTCCTTTAATTGACGAATTCGGCGACGAACGTTGGCAGGATGTGGTGTCTTGGAGAAGTGAAAACTGAGGACACCTTCTCGGAAGACAACGACATACATGTCGACGGGCTCCAGAAAGTTCTCGCTGTTGTTATCCTGATCGAATGACCGATAGTTGACGAAGTAGTAATGTCGGAAGAGCTCGACCTTTTCGCGAGCCTCCTGTAGCATAATATCCTCTGCAGTAAGCGGATGGATGCCAAAGGCCTTGGATATGACCTTCATCTCAGCCTCGGTTGGACACAGAATGTCAAGCCACCAGACTGGTCGCTCGCCATATTTGACGATCTTCTCCTTGGACTCCATCACGATGTTGGGGGAGACATGCAACAAGCTGTCTTCTGCAGATTTGCGACCAGAAGGGGTGGCGCGTCCCGACTCACTCCTCGAAGCCACATGTGTCAGGGGCTCCTTTGACGGGGACATGGTCCCTTCGCGGGTTTCTATGGTGTCGCGAGTTGACATGGAAGGCTGCCTTGTGTGAATCTTTGACTCCCCCTCCGTCCCTGCGCTTTGATTACGGAACCTGGGAGGGAGAGCGACGGGGTCTAGCTCTTCTTCATCGCTCTCGTCATCCGAGAGGATCCTGGGATCTGGAATGAAGAGCTCCCGGAAACCATTACCTGGCTGGACAAGCTCAGAAATGGTCTGGCTATGGATTGTGCTCTGGAACTCCTCGTTGAAGTATGTGAACCGGTATGGCGAATCCTCGTCCGTCTGATACCATCCCTTACGAACTGGGCGGAGCCGGCCATTGATGAGCTGCGGCTCGGTGATCCTCTTAACACGACGCTCTTCGGTTCGGTCCTCCTTCTCCATACTGCTCCATTCCTCCAAGATGGACATGTCGGGCCATTCACCACGACGACGGCGCGTTCTGTACTGACGAGGCTCCTGAGTTCGCGACTGAGTGTCATCGTCGCCCATCTCGGACATGCCAGGGCCAGGGAAGCAAACATCCTGCTCAGCTTCGTTCCCCATCCTCCGGCCAAGTTCAGGTCGATTGTCCCTCAGAGCACTTCCCACATCGGAAAGACCGTCAATCTCGCCAATCAAGCGGTGTGGAGAGTCGTCGCGAACTCCTCCAAGCTCATCCCGTATCATGACATCCCCAAAGCTCAGCTCTATGCGATCGGCGGTGCCAAAAGTGGGAGAACCGGGCATCGAGGGAGGATAATTGACATCGTAGCGATCCTTGGGGCCGGATGAAGTTCCTAGACGTGTCAGGGAAGACTTGTTGGAGGGCCGACGGCTTCGACTCATACTCGCGTCACTTGCACCATAGCCAGAGAGGCCCGTCTGCGACCCCCTTGGTCTCGTCTCGCCCAGCAATGGAGCCGATTCATCCAATTGCGCAGAATTTGGATGCTCCTCCTCAGCAGAAACAGCAGGAATCGATCGGAGGCGATTGTTACTTGTTCCTATATATGGTGAGGCTGGACCAGGGACCGGGACTGTCGATGATCGTCTGGGCCGCAATGGCTGGTGATCTCTGACGAAGCGATTAGACAATTTTGTGGGGGCTAGGCTCTAATGGCAGTGAAGCTTACCGGTGATCTAACAAGGCTTCGCTGTCGATGCTCGTGTTGCTCAGATTGGCTCTGGGGAGATTGAAGAAACCGTCCCCGGATGCCTCCTGGTTCTCATCATGGTCGTCGTCATCCAAAGCCGCAAAGCTTTTTCTGCGTGTGCGCTTCTTCTTGCCAGCGCGATGACCTTTTCTCTTTCTAGGCTTGGAGTGGTCGTTGGAATTGGAGTTGGAGGCGGAGGGAGCGTGCAGTTGGCTTGGATTCGAAGTAGGAGCTGCAGACTGGGTCTTATTCGGATTCAACAGGTTGGGAAAGCGACTGCTCGACATTGCGAAGGGTTTTCGATGGCGACTCCCGTGGATGCAAGGGGAAATGGATTGAGAAAAAAGAAAGGGAGTAAAACCAGCTGCAATGTCGATGTGCGTAGAGAAAGTCTTGGAAGTGATGAAAGTGCTCTGCACCTGGACTGAACTGTACTGTAGGCCGGCCACCAAGCCGCATCCAATATCGGCCGGTGATGATGTCAGCTGTTGAATCGCACCTCCACAGACGGCCTGTAGCTGGCATCTAGGGCGTTAGCCTGACGTAATGATTGGCCCAGGATGGAGTGGAGGCTCTAGCCTAGATGGGTTTTCGCCAGCGGATCACCAAAGTTACAGAAGCTTTATGCACGTACGTAGTGTGTACATACAGCAGCACCTCCAGCCCGTCGAACCCCCGCAGCGGGGGCAACCAGAGTTGGGGTTGCTGGACTGAGAGTTATGAGTTGGGATTGTCAAATGGTAGTCTCTGATGAAAATCAGTGTCATAAGCTAAGATTGCAGATCAATCGTGCGCCAAGATTGGCTGCCGAAATGGCTGAGTGCATCATCTTGGGTTGTGCGATTTGCTTCGGCATCAATCAAGTATTGTAGGATGCTCCGTATGTAGGTGGTCATGAAGCCTATCTGCTCCACATTTGCTACAGTAGGTGACCGGCCATGTCCGGCTCGTTGTCTTGTGCTTGGGAGGCGTTTGCACATGACATCGAGATCCAGAGTTTGGCTTCAAAACTCCCCAATGTTGACTTTGGTCAATATTTATATCAGTCAACGTGAAAGGCTTCTCCTCAGCCTCTGGCAAGATTTCTTATTTAAAAGGACATGATTCCCGGGAGCTTTGTTTCTTTCTACACAAGGGATGTATTTGCGCGTATGGATGTCTTCGCCACCACCCCAATCGCATCATGGCGCGACCACACAATATTCCAGAAATCATATATCATAATAACATTAGCTTATTCATCTATCGAGGCGTGGTGGCAGAGTGGTCTAATGCGATAGACTCGAAATCTATTCTCCTAGGAGGCGTCTGTTCGAATCAGGCCCACGTCGTTTACAAATAGCCGAACTCTCAGAAAGAGTTCTGGTTCACTTTTTGCGTGACTTCAGCACCCCTTTACTTTTCCAATTACCAGTCTACAAGAACGGGTATTATAGGAAGTGAACAGTGAAAGGCGCATCAACGAAATCCAGCTGAACTTGCTGTAAGTTCTTATAGTTGTATAACCAGCTAGAAGACTCGCTGAAGATTTAGAAGACCATAAATAACACTCCACCATGAGAAGAATTCCTTCCAGGCCAGTATTGAGAAGCGGTCTAGTCTACTTGGATTCTCAAGTTCCTGTCCTTGCCCCTAAACAGCATGCATAGATCTAACCTGGGTATATGCAATTAACTTTTGGCATCTCTGAAATCCAGCTTCAAGCAACTTCCGCAGCCTGTGACGATCCCCCAAAGTCCCACAACTTGACAAAGAGGCTATCAGGCTCAGCATCAGCGCCGTCATATGACATGAATACCTTCTTAGGGATATGAAACTCGACCACAGGCGCCTTCTTAACATCCTTTGACATTTCCGCCTCAAGAAGCTATCAAATAGTTAGAACACTGTCTTTAGACTGCCGCAATACAAAAATAGCTTACAGTTGCATATGAGTGATCGAGAAAGTCCTCCATGTTATAAGACACTTTGGTGAACTGCTCAGATATGATCTTAGTGATGGTGGCGATGTTCGGGTGGTAATGGGACTGAAGTTGCACAAGCTCCCAGAGACAGCTGTTGATTGCCTGTGTATCCATCGGATCGGTTTCTTCGGGGAGGAATGGGTCCTCAGCGCC
Source organism: Fusarium buxicola (assembly GCA_014899095.1). Lineage (NCBI taxonomy): Eukaryota > Fungi > Ascomycota > Sordariomycetes > Hypocreales > Nectriaceae > Fusarium > Fusarium buxicola. The sequence goes on from JAAVUK010000343.1 coordinate 6,482, forward strand.
GTGCTCGTTCATGTGCTTCTTGACCTCAGGGTCTAGGGTCTCTCGGTGAATCATGAAAGTGCAGGTCGGATGACGCTTGAGCAGGTTGTAGATCCAGGGAGTCACAAAGACAGTGGCGCTGGGTGGCGCACTCAATGCAAGTCGAGCAATGCGCTTGATGAAGCTGGCGACGAGCGCCGCTGGAAGATGTGTCGAGGCAAGGAAGGTATCCAGGAGACGGAAGAATCGAGACCGATGTTTGGAGTGAAGGATGTCGCGGTCGAGGAGGGAATAGAGCTTGGAATAGAAGGATGGGTAGTCCAGGTTTCGCTCCGAGATCAAGAAGAAGACACCAGAGAGAGCTAGGAGAGACATGGAACCGCCGGCGTCGTAACAGCTTGTCAAGAAATCGGAAAGCAACTCGGGCTTTGTGAACCAAGGGGCAATCACCGTCGAGATGATATCGAGAATCCGCTTCCGCTGCTCCTTCTCGTCGACGAGGGTCATCAAAGCAAGCCACGCCTCCTGGCCCTGCTTCTTGTGTTGATTGACATTGCGGAGAGGATGGGCCTTTTTCTTTGGCCGGGGAACATAGAAGTCCTCAAGCTCGTCAGCGGACTCAGGGACGCCATCTAGAGCGGACAGGAGCGCAAAGCATCGGTCGAAGAACTCTGGTGGAACACTGCTTTCCACATGCTTCTCCACGACATGCCTGGTGAGACTGTGAGTTGAGGTTGTCGATGAGAAACTGCCAATATCACTTACTTGACTGAGTTGAAGGTATAGTAGCGAATGTCATCGTACTGCTCCACGAACTCCTCGACATAAGCCTTCGTTATGTCCTCGTTGTCGCTCGCAAACAGTGATGTCACAATTTCACGGAGAAAAGCCCGTGGAAAAGTGTACTCGTCCTTGTCATAGAGAAACTCTCCCTCGGCCTTGAGCGTTCGCATACATAGCGTCAAAGCAGTCGGAGCCAGCTCCTCATCTCGAAGAATTGCAGCCAAAGTCTTCTTGAACTCACCAAACTGCTCCTTCAGCCAAACCACAACAACCAGGTCCTTTTCAGACAAGCTCTTCTTGGCAATGAGGGCGCCCTGAGCGAGCAATCGCAGAAAGATACGGCAGAGTGCAACGGTCGCCAGCATACTCTCGGGGTCGCCCTTTTTGAAATCATTTGCAGTGCTGAGTAACACGGTGATGTCGTTGTAGTTCTTTCTTGACTCCAAGATGCCCTGCTCCATCAACAAAACTTTGGCGTTGAGATCTTCGGACTCATCGCTGGCACTTGATGACCTCCGTCGCTTGGTGGGCTTCTCATGAGTAGAAGGCCGCTTGCGCTTGGAGCGCTCAGCTGAGGCCACCTTGGGCATTTTGGGGGCAGATTTTTGGATGACTTCAAGTATGATACCAAGCTGATCGAATACAGTGAAATGAGGAACAAGTATCGCAAGTTTTGTTGTGAGTCTGGAAGGTCATTCATTCAAGTTCATGAAAGCAAAAACCAGAAATCTTTCTTTGACTGTTGGAAATTTTAACCAATCACAGCGATGCCGGTGCCAAGACCAAGCAACGGCAAAATCCCGGCCGGCCAGATCCCCAGGTACCTGAACAGGTACACTAGGTACGCAAAAGCGGGTCACGTGGTTTTGATTGTTGCCGAGCTAGCGCGATAAAACCTCAACCTCACTTCCAGCTCTCCGATCAACGACAAGCCCACGATACCCCCATCACGAACCATCTCATAATGGCGTCACGCTTGGCCCGAAGCGCCGTCGGTACGTTCTGCAAGCTTGAAACCCTCGAGTCCGAGCCAATTCGACCCCAATTGGCGTACCGCTGACCCTTTCTAACTCCCTCCACGCAGGCGCTCCCCTCCTCCGACCCGTCCTCGCCCGCCGAGCCGCCCCTGCCATCTCCGCTGTCGCCGCGCGATACAACAGCAATGTGCCCGCCGAGGAGCCCAAGAAGAAGGCCCAGAGCATCCTCGATGCCCTCCCGGGCAACAGCCTGCTCAGCAAGAGCGCCATCCTCAGCTCCGCCGCCGGTCTCTCCATCTACGCCATCTCCAGCGAGTACTACGTCATGAACGAGGAGACCATCATTGCCATCTCCCTTCTCTCCGTCTGGGGTGCCCTGATCAAGTACGGTGGTCCCGCCTACAAGGAGTGGGCCGAGACGCAGAACAACAAAATCAAGAACATCCTCAACAGCGCCCGTGCCGACCACACCGAGGCCGTCAGGGGCCGTATTGAGGACGTCAAGCAGATGGGCAGCGTCGTCGAGATCACCCAGAACCTGTTCGAGGTTTCCAAGGTAAATCCGAGATGCCCGTCGGATCCCGATTCGGACATTTGCTGATGCGAGCGTGTCACAGGAAACCGCCAAGCTCGAGGCTGAGGCTTTCGAGCTCGAGCAGAAGACTGCTCTGGCCGCTGAGGCCAAGACCGTTCTAGAGTCCTGGGTCCGATACGAGGGTCTGGTCAAGCAGCGACAGCAGAAGGAGCTTGCTCAGTCTATCATCGCCAAGGTCCAGAAGGAGCTTGAGAATCCCAAGGTCCTCCAGCAGATCCTCCAGCAGAGCGTTGCCGACGTTGAGAGTGCGTGACATCATTTCCCGCTGATTAAAAGCTATACTGACATGCTCCTCCAGAGATCGTTGCTTCTAAGGCCCAATAGATTACCGCCAGCCGCTAGAGTCTAGATCCCCAGATTCCACGGTTTCCCTTTGTACCCCTTTTGTGTCATATCAACACCTGTGCATTAGCCGAATCAATCAAGACCCTAGTTCCTTCAGTGCTGGAAATCTGTTGCCCGTGAGGTTCTTCGAGATTGGGTCAATTGTGTTCAATACGGCTTGTCGGAGCTATAATTTGCTGGTCGGGAAAGGTCGGGATCTCCGATATCGCCCATCTCCCGCGGCCTGCAAAAACCAAAACAAATGTCAACAATCAAAACACGCCTTTCATCTCGTCTTTTGGTGACCAGCTTGCCCTCTTTAATGGCCAATTGTCAATATGTTTCAATGTTTTGCAAATCAATATGGTCATCATTTACACCATACCTTGTAACCAATGTGAGGCGTACGACGCGGTTTTCGCTGCTAAGCAAACCGCAAGGCTAGAGTGAAGTGTGAATGTCACGTAAAGGGAATACAGTGCATCTGTACATTGATAATTATACACTGTGGAAGAACCAGCAAGCCTCAACGCCAGCCCCATGGGCATCAGCTCCATGCTTTCGAGATCCAACCTCCAAAACCCCCTCCCGACCTGGAGAGACCAATAAATAAAGAAAAGATAGAGGATTGTTTCAAGAATAACAGTTCAGAAAGAACTTGCAGCACACACAAGCATTAATAGATGGGCCTTGCTTCTTCCCACTTCTTAGCTTCTGGAGTCTCCTTCGGCTCTGGGGACCCCTTGACGTCGGGGCCAAGCGAAACGCGACCACTTCGTCGTCTCCTAGCTACCTCGCCCGCAACAGGACCAATCCACTCCCACGCACGACCAACCTCACCACTTCTACCTTCTCGTTGACTCGTTCGAACATTGCTGTTCTGTTCGACCACAACCCGGACCCGCTGCCAGATGCGTTCCCGCTCAGACAACGAGTGTACAGAACGAAGTACGTCGTCTCTCAAATTTGGTAGAAATAGCCAAGGGTCATCAATACCCTCCTCACCGAGTTCCTTCTGGCCGGCCAGTCTCCCGAGCACTAGATCAACCAAGGCGGGGATCTGAGCCGAGGTGGCCACATGCTTGCGATATCGAGCCCGCATGTAGAAGACGGCGAAAAGTGACGCCATCAAAAGTCCAATTGAGAGTCTATATCTTGCCAAGCTGAGTCGGACCGATCGCTTAAGCGCGCAGGTGAGCGGAAGGCGAGCGAGAGACGTGGACGATAGCCGTCGGTTTGAAAGATCGGAGGAATTGGGCGGTCTGTAGGGTCAATAGTGGATCTGGTTAGTTTATGGTCAGAAACAGTTGAAGTAATATTGTTGTGGCGAGGTCGTTGGTTGGGGGGCTGGATTGTTAAAGAGAGATGACTTACGGTGCCGTGTCGATAATCTCGACTTCGTCCCTGGCAGCGACTTCACCAATAGCAGCGGCCCAGAGTTCGTCAAACTCAACCTCGTTCAGCCTCTTGGAGCGTTTTCGACTGACAGTCTCCTTAAGTTCCTGCTCAGGGATGGCAGGAGAGTCTTCTTTTTTACCATCCTCGGTAACAAGCTCTCCACACTCATATTTGGCCCGGCGCTCTCTGAGCTCTTCAATGGCCTTGTCGGCCACGGCCTTCACTCGACGCGCCTTCTCGCCATCAGGCTCACAAGAAGGCGGGAGGGGAACCGTGCCACCGAGAGACAACGGGTGTGGCCTGAGAATGAAACCGGGCTCGCATCGAATAGAAAAGTCTTCATAGCAGTATGCGTGCTGAGGGCAGGGCTCACATTGAGGCTCGATGAACGGCATGAGAGCGTCAGGAACTGGGACCTCTGATGGAACCAGCGACTTTGCTGGCCTTCCGAGCCCACAGTAGCCCACAGAAATCTTCTCTTGCCGGTACCACGCAAGGTAGGCTCCTAGCAGAGCCATGAAAAGGACAAACAGTGGCGCCGTAAAGCTGCCCTTTCGAGAAACCTGACCAGCAGGCTTGCGTGGCTCAATCGCAGCCTCTCCTCTACTAGCTGCCTCCTCTAACTCTAGTTGTTCATCGGGTGTGAACTCTTCGCCCGGTTCGAGCAACTCGGGAGTTGGCTGACGATACTCGGGGGTAGGAGGCTCTAGAGTGTCTGCGTAAGCATCTGTATAGTCATCGGTTCGACGTCGTGACGATGACTTGGCACTCTTTACAGTGTCTCCGCCGGCAGTGCGTCGCCGGTTGGTTGGTGTCTTTGCCTGGGCAGGCGAGCTCCCGCTCTGGAATGGGTTATCATATGTAAAGACGGTGTCTTCATTGTCTGGAGGCAGGATTGTTTCTTCTTCAGGCTCGGGCTTGATCTGTGGTGTTATGGTCCTGCGCGTCTGACGGATGGAGCGAGGAGCCTCGTAGTCCTCGTGCTCGTCGGCGTGAGAGAGGGCGCGGCTCACAGATCGCGTGCTCCGCTTCGTAGGACTTCTGAGCGCAGGTGCAGGAGTCGCGGGGAAATCATCCTCAGTCTTAATTCGGCTTGATGCCTTCCGCGGGGACCTAGATCGCCGTGTTGAAGCTGAGGGAGGGGGTAGATCGTGGTCGTCCCAGGTGCCTGTGTCTTCTGCGCTGCCCGCATTGACGATTCCCATGCTCGATCGCTTCGCCCTCGCCCGCTGAGCTCGTAGCTTAGAAGCCTGGGAAAGAACATGGTCTTCGACCAACTCAACGAGTTGCGCCTTTTTCGCTGTTGCGGGGTACTCGACGTTGTGAGTGACGAGGATCGATCGCAGTCGTGGTATGGTGACGGTGCGCGGGTCAAAGCCCTCCTCGAGATAATCTTCAACGTCCGCCATGATGTCCAGCTTGATGAAGCTTGGGCTATGCTAGGATGGGTCGCAGAGTATAGAAGAATATGACAAAAGTGGGATGGATGGGCAGGCCGCAGTTCACAGACCTCCCACGTTTCGTAGGTTCAGCTCAGGCAGGCGAGCGAGCTCATGGAAGATCAACAAATAAAGCTCCCGCCTTGGCGCCGCAGTCGCCTAAGGCTGCAATGATAATGCAGTCGCGAATGGCCTCTTGGAAAGATGCCACGCAGCGTAGCAAAACTCTGTTCGTGGTGGGGTGATGGAATTTGATAATGGCTGCCTCTCTGGACAGAGTGTTGATGAGAGACCCTTGACGCGATGATAAATTGATAGCCGTTGTCTGTGGCAACTGGGGAAATCAAGCTGCACGTTCCCTGTCACTTGACCGTGCGAGACTCTGCACCGCCGCAGTCAAGCCACACTACGCCACATCTGTCCCGCCAGCTATCGAACGATTGAGGGACGACATTCGTTGAATACCTACCTAGCTTCAGGCGATGCTCATCCCACATCGTGAGTCGTGCTATACCTGCCACGACCATATTTTCTGGCATTGAGGGGTCAATTAGTGTCCCAGACAAGATGCTAGCCAGAAGGACTGTTCTAGGCAAGCCCGGCTTCGTCTGTCGGAGCTGTGTCCGCCAGTACCAGTCCCAGCTGCGCCGGGCTTATACTACGACCCAGGACAATATCTACGATGTTGTCTGTGTTGGAGGTGGCCCAGCAGGCCTGAGCCTGCTCACTGCTCTTCGTGAGTGCTGGTACTTAGTAACCTAGAACCTGTCTAACCCAGTATCAGGGGCCAATCCCGTTACCGCCGGCCTGCGAGTCGCCCTCGTCGAAGCTCAGGACCTCTCTAAGGTCTCCTCGTTCGCTCTCCCTCCGACCCAATTCTCCAACCGCTGCAGCTCTCTCACCCCTTCTTCGGCTCGATACCTCGACACGATAGGTGCATGGCAGCATATGAAGCGCGAGCGTATCCAGGACTACCATGAGATGCAGGTGTGGGATGGAGTGACCGGCGCACGCATCGAGTTCGACTGGCCGCCAGGCTCTGCCGCCGACAAGACCATTGCCTATATGGCCGAGAACCTCAACCTAACGTCTGGACTTCTTAACAGACTTCATGAACTGGGTGGCGTCGACATCTTCGACAAGACGAAGGTAGAGAACATCGATCTTGGCAAAGAGACTGAAGAGGTGGATTTGAGCGAGTGGCCAATTGTTCAGCTTTCCGGTGGCCAATCCCTAGCAGCACGGCTTCTCGTCGGCGCAGATGGAGCCAACAGCCCTGTGCGTGCATTTGCTGGCATCAACAGCCGTGGCTGGGACTACGGTAGACATGGTGTTGTGGCAACTCTGGAGCTTGAGGGTGACGGCTGGGGCGGCCATTTCAACAAGATTGCCTACCAGCGATTCTTGCCTACGGGTCCAGTTGCGATGCTGCCTATGCCAGGTAACCATGCCACATTGGTATGGTCTACCACGCCTGAGAAGGCTGCTCTTCTCAAGAGTCTCCCTCCAAAGGACTTCATCGCCATGGTCAACGCCGCTTTCCGCCTCAGCCCCGTTGACATCGGCTTCATGCACAGTCAGACGGATGGTCATGCGGAAGAATTGTCGTGGCGCATGCAGCACACAACCGTTGACGCCGAGATGATTCCCCAGGCCGTTGTCGGCGTCCAGGAGGGCTCCGTTGCATCCTTCCCTCTCAAGCTGCGCCATGCCGACACCTACACCGGTGAGCGTATTGCCCTTGTTGGCGATGCGGCACATACCATCCATCCTCTCGCCGGCCAAGGATTGAACCAGGGACAGGGAGATGTCCAGAGCCTGGCCAAGACCATCGAGTATGCTGTTTCTCACGGCCAGGATTTGGGTACTCAGCTCTCCCTCGAGTCGTACAACAGCGAGCGCTATGCTGCCAATCATGTCATTCTCGGTGTTTGTGATAAGCTTCACAAGCTCTACTCTGTAGAAAGCGGTCCTCTGGTCCCCCTGCGGTCGGTCGGTCTCAGGGCTGTCAATGCTTTGGGTCCTCTGAAGAACTTCTTCATGGAGCAGGCTTCGGGCACCGGAATCAAGCTGCTGTAGATCTGCCATGTACTTTTACTACCCGTTTTAAAACATGTACTATTGTTTTGTACAATAGTTTTCTATGTATTCACTAGGGCAGGTCAAAAGCCATAAGTTGGAACTGAGATGTTTCATTGATACTTCACAGCACAAACAACCTCTACATAGCTTCTCGCTCGAGTGCACGACATTTGCGGGAGTATTTACCATGGTCTCCCTATCAGCTATGGTTACAAACAAAAGGAACCTATTCTAATCTTCTTTCTTTTCCCATCGACTTTACCGATCGACCTCACCTGGAAATGGGCATTAGCACACACTCGACATTAGCAACAAGAGCCAGGATGACTTACCGAACACCAGATCCATAGTACCAATAACCGCCACGGCGTCAGCCAACAAGTGTCCCTTGCAGACGTGATCGAAACCACCCAAATGGGCGAAACCAGGGGCTCGAATGTGGCATCGGTATGGTCGCTCGCTGCCGTCACTGACAACGTACACACCCATCTCACCCTTGGGGGCCTCAATGGCGGAGTAGGTCTCACCGGGAGGAACGGCGTAACCCTTGGTGTAGAGCAGGAAGTGGTGAATGAGGGCCTCCATGTTCTCCTTCATGGCAGTTCGGGGAGGAGGCGAAATCTTGTAATCCTCCACGCGAATGGGGCCGGCTGGCATCTTGTTCAGGCACTGGTAGATGATACGGAGGGACTGTCGGAACTCCTCCATTCGGCAAAGATATCGGTCGTAGCAGTCGCCGTTGATGCCAACGGGAACGTCGAACTCGACCTGATCGTAGGCGTCGTAGGGCTGGCTCTTTCGGACATCGAACGGCACACCGGAACCTCGGAGCATGACACCAGTGAAGGAGAGGTTCAGAGCCTCGGCCGCAGGAACGACACCAACACCCCTCAATCGCTCGATCCAGATACGGTTGTCCGTCAACATCTCCTCGGTCTCGTCGATACGGTCGCCGAACTGGGTAGCCCACTGGTAGATGTCGTCAAGAAGACCAACGGGAATGTCCTGGTGGACACCGCCAGGTCGGATGTAGGCGGCGTGGAGACGGGCTCCAGAGACTCGCTCATAGAATTCCTGAGAAAAAGCCATCAGTCGTCATTCTCAACCAATTGTCCATCATCAACCTACCATCAGCTTCTCCCGCTCCTCGAAGCCCCACAGGAAAGGCGTCAGAGCACCAACGTCCATGGCGTGAGAGAGGACCGACATCAGATGGTTCAGAACACGGGTGAGCTCGCCGAACAAAGTTCGGATGAACTTGGCTCGCTCAGGAATCTCGACATTGAGCAGCTTCTCGACAGCGAGGGAGAAGCACTGCTCGTTGGTCATCATGGAGACGTAGTCAAGTCGGTCAAAGTAAGGCAGAGCCTGGAGATACGTCTTGTACTCGATCAACTTCTCGGTGCCTCGGTGCAGCAGCCCGACGTGAGGATCGGCTCGGACAATCTCCTCGCCATTGAGCTCGAGAATCAGACGCAACACACCGTGGGCGGCGGGATGCTGGGGACCGAAGTTGACAGTGTAGTGTCGGACCTTGCGGTCCTGAACCGAGTTGTCGCGCGACTTTCTAACGGCGCCGGGTTGGTGTTGGGTCATGCCATAGATATCGTTGGGGTTGCCAAAGTCATCGTCAACGGGCACAAGCTTCGTGCCGACAGGCTCGATAGCGGCGTACTTTCGCAGGTAGGTCGTCGAAAAAGGGCGAGCGGCGAGGGTTGCTGGCCGCATACACAGGCTCTTGGCGCCTCGGCTGGCGAGTCTGAGGGAAGCCATTGTGTGAGGAGTGGAGAGGAGCGGAGAGGAGAGGAGCGGCCGCGAGTGAGACGAGATATGTAGAGTCTCCCAGAAGGGCCTCTGGCTCGAGGTCAATGGCTGGTTGATGGAGGGGAATTCGCCTTCGTGGTTGTGCCCGTCATCTCCCGCGGTCCGGGCATCACTGTTGAAACCTGGGAGCTTTGCTCTTGGTGGTGGGCCGGATTATTATTGTTGCGGGGCTTTGTCCAATGATCGGTCGACCATTACTCGTTCATTTCTGTTCAACTGCCCGAGCGCCGCCCGTCACCAGTAGCACCACGCGTTGTATTCGTCTCGGCCGAGAGTTGTAGGAACCGAAAGTGCCATACTAGAGCTTTATTAGAGATTCAAGGATATTTTCCCCCGATAATAATTGCGTCTAGTGAATTCAATTGAGGCTATATTCCTGTATTTCGCCCTGAATCGGTGCATTAATGCGACTCGGTATGCAATGATGAGTGAGACCAGAATGGATTTGAAGAGTACCTATTCATCAAAATAGTGCACACATCCTGAATAAAATTTCCACCAGAGATGCACAGCTATTTATATCAGGTTGCTTTGTATGTAGTCCTTTTTGTCCACCTCTTGGCCAATATAGCTTCGCTGTATCTCACCATGTAGTCAAGTCTATCTCCCTCCAAAGATTCCCGTAATCTCTTTTCCTCTGGGAACCGTTTATTTCTCCTCTCTTGTCAGCGTCTTTAGCCCCTCAACCTCGCTCCTCAACAGCCCAAACTGCACATCATCCATCACTTCTCCATTCTTGTCAATGGCTTCTCTCCTCCTCCCTTCCTCCACAAACCCGCATTTCTTCAGCACCTTCTGACTCGCCGTATTTCGCCCAAACGCCTTCGCCTCAAACCTGTTCAACCCAGGCCACGTCTCAAAGCACCACTGCACAAACGCCCGCGCCGCCTCGGTCGCGTACCCCTTCCCCCAGGCCGAAGCCCCCAGCCAATAGCCCAATTCCCACGTTCGGAAGTAGACATCTTCTTTGGGGATGATGCCTATGCCGCCGATGAAGCGCGGCTCTGATGATGGATTATCTGCCGTGTGCGGCTTGAGAAAGATGCCGATATCTCGAGGGTAGCTTGTGCCGTCGGGCTTACACGCCATGCCGAGGAAGCTTTCTGCGTCTGAGAGGGTATATGGTGACGGGAAACGAAGGCTGAGATTGGCGGTAACGGAGGTATCGTTGGCAACCGCGGACGTGAAGGGTGCATCAGAGAGGAAATATCGGCGGATGATGAGCCGTCCTGTCTCCAAGAGTACTGTTCCCGGTTCCTCGCTGGGAGGTGAAGGTGAGGATAAGATCGTAGGCCCTGGCATGGTGAAGGTTGATCCACTTCAAGACCTGAGTGTAAAATTGATGAGTAAAAGCTTGTGGGATGATCGAACCACCTGGGCCAAGTAAGCTCAGTGTCTCTTGTTATACAGTGTACAGCCCCGAGGATGATGCTTGAGTAACTGCTATGGATGTAGTTGATCGTGGGTTGGGGTGAAACCTCGTACCTATATATATATATATGTATGGACGAATACGGCTTACGCCAATCGCCAGTGACTCACGCGCATGTGCAATACCTACCCAGTTGCGGCAGGTCTGCAACCCCCCCATCTGCTAACTTTCAAAGGTTCCATCGCGTAGCTGCGGCGTTCAGGCAGCTCCTTATGTGCTGACCGGGGGGGGTGACCATCTGTGGGCTGGTTGTTGATGTCAAGCCCCAGCCAGACCCTTGACTTGCTCGCAGAATTATCAGCTGTTGGTGTCAGACTGCGATATGATACCATGGTTTTCGTATAACACTTTTGCGCCAATAGTAACACTCTACCAGAAACATGGCCCAGGCCGCTTGTCTATTCTTCACTTCTTATATCTCCGGCTCGCACGCTGATAGGCCCGTGATATCGTACATGGGTATGGGTTTGGCCGCCGCGCCGTGTGGCTTTCTGGATCTCCTCCAAGCTTCATGGTATCTCTTCCCTTGCTGAAACCGCTCCATATTCATTCTCTACCGACGCCTTTTCTCTGCCGAAAACTCTCTTCTTCTCCCTCACTGCCGTGTCGCAGGAGCATTAAGTTGTACATCTTGGCACACCTGGCCACTGAAATCTGCAAACGCCTCAACCCTGAATGACTTAGGCCGTCAAAAACTAGGGGGGAATAAAGAAAAGACAAAATGCCTCCTGAATCCCCGTAGGGAATAAACGCCTGTTTAAAGCAAGTAAGAACATGAGAAAGAAACTTTTAGCTGAACCCCTTGCCATGCCTCCGAAACGATGCAACGAACTATAACCGCTTTGTAGAGATAAGACAGTGCTTTTGATAGGAAATAGTAAAGAATGACGAATAAGTCAAAGGTGTTGAAGACAAAGGAAAAAGTAGACTGGCGACGAGAATCTGAAGATCGTTCCTGGTCGATAAACCAAGACTCGGTAAGCGACTCCGGCGATGGCTTGTCGAGAGTTGCTCAAGTCCTTCGAGCAATGTTGACACCTGGGTTGACGAACGCTCTGAATGCGATGTCGCTGAACCGCCGCACCACATTAGTTGTCCCGCCTGTGACTTGGGATTCGTCCAAGATGAACTTGGAGGCGACTGCTAGCCTGTTCTTGGGGTCGCTCTCGTCCAGGTGCTGGGGGACCGTATTGCCGTAGCCAGAGTCGAAGTGAGGTGCCAGTTCCCGGACGATGGCGATTGAGTAGAGCACATCTCGATTTTCGCGACCATCGAGCAGATAACGCAACCTAGTCAAGACATCCTCCCTCGCTTTAACAGCCGGTTGCAGTGTTGGGTTCTCGCGTACGCGCACAAACTCGGCGAGGTTGTACCAGAAATCAAATTGTCGAGTCCGATGAGGGTCGACGTCTTGAATGGGTGGGCACAGGGGATTAGCTGGCAGATAGTCTCCGCACAAGAGGGCTTCGACAACTCGGACGCGGTTCTTAGCCTCTTTCGCATCGCCGTCGCGTGGCAGTGCCATGCCGCCAATGGGAGGAGCCGTGTCGGGAGACTGGTACGATGCTCGGGCCAGCTCCCAAACAATGCGAGTCTCCAGAATACCAGAATACGCCATCTGAGCGTGGTCGTTGGCCCTCACGGCCTCCAGAATATTTAAAAACGACGCCATCAAATCGATTAAACGCGGGTTGCGAGGAAAGGACATCTTTCCAGTCTCCGCAAAGTAGTACCACCCAGTCTCAAAGAAGGAGCTGAGCCCAGGTGCGTACATCTCATGATACACTTTTGTGACCTCATTGATCACTTCCTCAGTTTGGGTGATCTGCTGAGCCGGCGGGGCTGCGCCCAGTAGGTCGATAATCTCATCGATCTTCATTTTCTTGGCTGTAGAAAACATGCGTAAGCGGATGTTCTCACAGCGGCGCAGCAAACGACGAACGAGGGGAAAATCAAAAGTAGGGGGCGCCACCTCTGAGATGTAGATTGTTGTCCAGCAGAGGCCTTTGGTCAACCATTCTTGAGCCGTCCTGGGCCGATGACAGAGATAGAGTCTGAAGGGCTGGGTCGATTGCTGACGAGTACTCGTATCCGGATTCAGACTTGATGGGAGGAGACGCGACGGTGGAGAGGCTCGAGTCGTAGCTAAGCGAGGTAAGGGACGGGTTAGGGCTAGCGGTGGTCGCGTGAGCAGTCGCGTAGGAGCTCGGGAGCATCGACGGCTGACTGCCGTATGAATTTGTCGCTCGTGCGGTGAGGGCTGGGTTCGACGCGACTGAGGAGGGAACTGATGAGGGAACAGAAGATGGAACAGAGCTCGGGATCGCTGGGGGAGTGTGTTGACTCGACGGCGCAGGTTGGATGTTTGACGAAGACTGGCCGCCCGGTTGCTGTCGAAAGATGGGATCGTAACCCAAACACTCGCGTTTCGATTTCTTGCAGTTGTTGCAAGTCGGGTGTGTCTCGTCGCACTGGGAGCAGAATGTGTTAGAGATTGGTGTTAGGCGGGGTGGGCATCTCCACCAGAAATAAGGTGAGGGGGGCAAGCAGCTGGCTGACAGGTGCAGCATGCGAGACGCCGCACGAGGCACAACACAGCATTTGGCCAATGATAAGCTCCGCGAAGCTCCTCAAAGATCGACAAACTGCTCAAAGCGAAAATCTCCGTCAGTGGCTTGCTAAGCAAGCGAGCTGGCCGAGCTTGAAGGCGCATTGTCTCGGACAGAGGGAGGCTTCACATGGGAGGAGGAATATTGGCCACAGACGCTACGTGAGTGTGAGTCTCGCTCGCTTCGCTGTAGCTCCATGGCAAACGAGCAAATGTGCAGGGAACTGCAAGTGAAATGCAGCCAAATCCACTAGTTGCCCGACCATGGCTCGCCGGATGTGTATCTTGCTCCCATCCTCCTCTCAGTCCAACCTCCCAAGATATCGCGTCTCGTCACGCATGAAGCCATGAGCTGCAGGAGGAAATATGAATACGAAATCATGGCTTACCTTGATTCTGCGCTTCCGACATGTCAAACAACCCGTCTTGGTCCGGCGTTTAATTTCCTACGACTCAACGTCAGCTCCAGATCTTCACCAGCCCTTCGTCTATCCTCGACCTCTCAATGAGGTCTGGTTTCAAGCTCTTTCTTAACACACCTTTTTTGGCCCCCTATGGCCCAAGAGCCGCGGGTCATGTGGAAGAGCATATCGAGCCATGGGATCTGTGGGAAGACCGTAGCCTGGAGCCATCGGCATGCCGTGGTGCCCGTAGAATGGCAAACCGCCCGACACAGGCGCCATGGGCATGTTCATTGGCATGCCCTGAGAATTCGTCACGGAAGGTCCAGGCTGTTGCGGAACTGGGTCGATCGTCCGCATGCTCGGGAGAGACATTACGTTGCTTCCCACAGGCATAGGGTTGTGTCGATAGGTCTCGGCCGGTTGGCTCGTCACTGCGGGATATGAACCATACTGGGCGGTGGTTGCGCCATACGGCGTCGAGTGACCCGGATAGCTCACAGGCTGACCATGAGGTGCTCCTGGGTGCTGGTTGGACATCTCCGGATTGGACGAGGGTGTCGATACAGCCTCGTAGGCCCTGCTGTCGCCGTTCTGCTGAGGGACCGCGGACGGAGCAGCAGAAACAGCAGCAGCCGAGGCCGGCGTGGAAGTCGGTGCGGAAGAGGCAGCGGGGGCTTCGGTGTCGGCGGAGGCGGAGACGGAGGAGAGAGCCGCAGAGGTGGTCGCGGCGGTCGGGTCGTTCGCAGTCGTTAACGGGGTCGCAGCAATCGCAGTGATGGGCGGAAGGGTCGTATCGGCACGAGTTGTAGTCACGGTTCCAGATCTCACGGCAGAAGTTTGGGGAGCGGTGGCAGACGCGGCGATGGGAGCTAGAGAGGTAGATGTCGACGTCAGAGTAGAAACTGGAGGATTACTGGGAGAGTCGCCGTGACTCTGCCCGTGTTCGTCTTGAGCCATGTTGTTTTTAATTAGAAAAATTTATGGAGCCACAAAGCAAGAGTCAGGAATAACGAGAGGCGACTGGGGGGCCGCGGCCTAGGCCACGGAGAAGGACCTGGTGCTGGGCAGGGAAGGTCAAGAGGAACCAGGGCGTGCCAGGGGAGAAAAGGCGTGTAAGAGGGGCAGACTCCGGAACCAGGGCCGAGAGTAGCGGGCCCGGCTGTGCAAGCTATCGTGGGCGCGATACGATGGGACGGCGATGCGACTGTCACTGCGGGCGAGCCAAAGTCGTGACGATGGACTGGGCCAAGGCCGGCAACAGGTGACGCGCTGGAGCCGGAAAGCTGAAGATGGGAGGCGGGATCGGAGGCAGGAGGCGGGAGGCAGACAGAGCTCCAAGATCGGGAACAAACGGGGATAAGGTCGACTCGCTGTCGTTCATGAACATCGAGGTCACTTACCCCCCTGCCTGGTTGCCGCGTGGTGGTGGGAGTGGTGGTGACCGTGGTGGTGTTGGCCGTAAATTGTAAGTTTCTAGTGGAGACTTGCCGGGCTTTGTAGGCCGATGTCCATACGGAACGATCGATACTCGACGAACAAGCGCGCGAGTTCCCTGTGAGAAAAGACAGGCAAACGGGGACGAGAGAGAGGGTAAAGATTAGAATCCACTCGTGGGAGCGTGTCAGAGGCTCAATGCAACCAGAACGCTCGCTCAGAAAGTTGAATCACTCGAGATAGAAACAAGTTAGATTAATATTTTGCGTGTCAAAGTTTGAGCGACCTTTTTTTTTCTGCTTCCATTCTTTGAGCAATCTCAGCCGCGCGGAAGAACAGAAGCTCCAGCAACAGCGCCTGTCGGGAGCTTGAGCTGGAGCAGGTGCATTAGCGGCGCATCCTGCTCCTGCCACAAACACCTTTATCCGTACAGGCACCTACCTAAGGGTAGTAGTTTAGTAGGTACGTTCTGGAGCTATCAACACATGGATCTATGGTTCACCAGAGTTGCATGCTGATCAACGCAACCTCGTCATGGCCCCTGGCTTCCAGCCTTGACTACCTTGGGTAAACTCATCAACAACTCATTATTTTGGAAGCATATTGGAAGCTACGCAAGCTCCTTGAATTACAGACCCTGTTCATAAGGCATGACATGGGGGTATAGCATGGTTGATCAGCCTTGGCAGAGCATGAGCATAGCACTCCTTAGTCCGTCCCGTGCTAGGCAAAGAGCACAAGGCTCAGCACAAGCACGACAAGGATATCCAGGCAGATCCACGGGATTAACCACTTGCATCAGCCTCCTCCGGACGGAGTCGCTTTCTTCCCGTCCACTCGTGGATGCTTGCAAGATGCTTTGCAGTCCATGTCGCACAAGGGGAGATCTTGGCTGCTCGCCAGGGGCATGGTCTGACAGGAACCCAGCCATGGTGAACAAACTTGATCGGGACAAACACAAAAAAAGCCTGGGCAGCCTTGACTTGAGCTCTACACAAGGCGGCGACGGTGCTTGCTCGTGTGCCACTCATGGTTCGTATGGTGCAAGGGTTGAAGGTTTTGATTCGCACAACGATCGAGACCCCCTATTCCCCGACAAGTCCGTACCTAAATTCGATTCGTACGGGTACCTTTGCACGCAGGTAGTGGTTCAGGAGGACTGAGATTGCCGCTTGAACTATGTATCCGCAATCTCAAGGGTAAGTACTCCGTACTCCGTCCTTGGTTTGGTAAGTTGACCAGGTTCGGGACTTTTTTTCTTTGTTTTCTCTTTTCTCTCACGGTTGCACAAATCATAGACAACCATTTCTGTCTAGTTCCAACATGGATGAGCCCTCATGGACCACTCCTCCCGTCCTCTTCTCCAACTGTCAGAGGCCCTTGTTCCCCCCCACAAGCCACCCGACAGGGCCCCACGGCGAGTCCCAAGAACCTTAGCTTCCAGGGCTTCCATCCAAGGCGCTAATGTAGGTACCAGCCAGACGGCGCTCAATACCCGAGCCCGTCCAGCTGGTGACAGAACCCAAACTTCAACCCACTTTGTTGATCCATCCCATGGAGTGCCATACCTAGCTTCCCATACTGTACATAACCCATTTCAGCCTGACACGCAAAACAGCCGTCATCAGTACCGATCGTCCGAGGAAAATCCCCGATTACCGTCTCCTCCTCATTCTAGCGTCATAAAACCAACTCCCTTAAGGTACCTTACCTTACTCTTTACTCCGTAAGGTAGCGGTAGCCAGCCGGCCGTCCCCTCAACAGCAGGTACCCGCCAAGCCACGGTCAAATTTCCTCGTTGCCCACACTCCCCCAATCTCATCTCATCTCCCCCTTACCTTTTCCAATTTCTCACACCCTGCCCGGCTTCTGCGTAACCTCGCCTCTGTTCCATCTCCTGAGGACAGATGCCAAAGTAGGAGCGAGAAGGCCCAAGACGCCTCATTCAGAGTGACACAAGGAAAAGCACATGCCTTCAGCCGCCCGTTTGCTCGGCCAGGTTTTAGCTTTTGGCCGTCCAACTCCACACTCAGCCGGCGCCTCCCTCCTTGGCCTCCAAGCTTCAAGGATGGCTCCCTTCAAGGATGGCTCCCTGACAGACAGCCGTGTGGCCCTGACAGACAGCCGTATGGATCCGTCGACAATCATCCTTCCATCCATCCATCCATGGACAACTGCTGGACGCGAACATCCTGGTTGACAGACCCAACGGGAAGCAAGCGAGCGAGAGCTGTCATCAAGGGGCTGTCTGGCCAACCAGGTTGCCTTCGCGCATCTCACCATCTCGCCTTGCTGTCTCGCCTGTTCTCTCGCCTGCGATTAGCTCCCGAATTCCTGGAACGTCGGGCTTTACCGCCGTCCGCCTGGCCCCGCCCCTAGGCCTACCTACCTAGGTCCGTACAGCATAGATAGTACGCAGTATCCGCGTTCCAGTTTCCCTCTCCACGCCGGTTATTCATTAGGTACTATATCGGTCGGCTCTTGGCCCTCGAAGCTTAAAGGGGGGCAAGTTATGATACATGGTATGATATATACTTAATCAGAAGAGCTTCATGCGCGGCATATCGCCAGACAGCCCATGCAAACAATGCATCCGAGGTATCCCAAACCATATCCCGGACTTGAGCTCTGCAACAGGCCCCTCAGAAGCGATCGACAGATCTTGGCTCGGTCTCGCCCAAACTTCATCATGTTCTACAGGCCTTGAGCAGTGGCTTCACCTCAGGCCAGTTCACTCCCGATGCCTTTCCTGTAGCGCCATCCGCTTCTAGCAACAACCAAGGGCTTATGTGACACCTTTCGCTCTCCATCTCGTATGTCCACGCCAGGCAACGTCGCCCGCTCTGCTGGCACCGCGTCTGGCATGCGTTGGCACTCCTAACGTCCCCCCACGAACGCGTATGCTCGTCCGGCTTGCCCACATGGTCTGCCGTCAACTCCGTCGGTCGGCCTTCTAGCGCCGACATGGAAGAGCCACCGAACAGCTGCCATACATCGCGCCACAGTACTGGCTGGTCTATCTTGGCGAGCGTCTCCCCCACGTGCCGCATCTCGCCGGGTTTACGCAGCCCGTGGAAAGAGACAAGGGGCGAACAGAACCGATCGCCCCAGATGCGCGTGATGGAAGGCGGCTCGCCGTTAAAGTGGTGGTTGTAGCTCTCCTCGATGTAAATGCCCAGCTTCTGCAGCGTCGTCGCCACCAGCCGGTCTCCCCATGTCTCAGTCATAGACTCGGCGTAAGCCTCTTGGACGATGCCTGGGTGTTCAAACAGACGTCGCATTGCCTCTCCAGAGATCAGAATGGCAGATCCTCCATGCCCAAACCGTGCCTTGTAGTCACCAACTGCGTTTCCGATGTACTGAGGTTTTCGAGGGTCTACGTGACCAAACAGGAGCTCCAGAGACGGCCGGATTAAAAAGGTGTCATCGTCCAGAATGATATACCACTTCTTGCCGGGCAGTTGATTATATATCATCTCCATGCCCATGATAAACTGTCACGTCGTTAGCATCTCGACAAGGTCCTTATAGAAGACGTACCTTCAGCGCATCCAACTCCCATCCAAAGTTCTGCCCGATTTTCAGAGCCTCTTCTTCATCCCCCGCGTCAAGCTTCGCCTGAAGGCTTGTATACTTCACCAGCCTGGGGTAATCCTCCACTTTCCCTCGAATCTTGGTCTCCGTCACCCTCTTGATAGCGTCATGCACCGTCACGCCCATCAACCTCGCATCCGTCTGATTCACCGTCGTCCAGTCACCCACAACAAGAAAGCCTTCTCCCTCCTTGCCCAGATACCCGCCCGTCGCCGCAAACGCAGCCAGCTGCTCAGGCACACGGTGTCGTGTCCCATACCCAGTCTTGATCAGATAGCCCACTTCGGTGCTGAGGTCCACAGCGTACCGCGGTGGCGTCCATAGCCAAGCGTCTCGGTCTGTCGTCGCGCCACGCAGGAAATTGAAGAGGCGCGAAGCATTGAAGACGAAGGCAAGGCGGATGGCTGAGTCGTGGGGGAGGATGGAGTAGATGATGAAGAGGGAGATGAGGATGAGGATTACGACGAGTCTAAGACGACGGCGAACGCGTCGAGAGACCACTGCCATTTTTGGTATGTAGGTGAGGGAGTGAGCAAGCGGTGTGTTATAGAGGAGCGAAGGTGTTGGTGCAGTTATGAGATCTGAGCTCAACAGGAACCGCCTGGGTGATTTTTTGGGATGCAGAGATTGCGCCACAACATTCTCATGAATCTCGTTTCATGAGGCTCTCAGGGGAACTCTACCCGTTGCAAAAAAGTGATGTTGATGGATGTTATCGTGAGGTCCAAGTGAGATAGGTCGCGATAGTCCCCCCTTGTCAGGTACTGTCCCTTGTCAGGTACTGTGCGCCAGACCCGCAAATACACAAAATTGGCTTGCCCCTGTGGCGCGTCTGCAACTGCTGCAATGGACAAGTTCTAGCCAGTCTCACTTTAAGCAGGCGAGCATATGATAAAGAATCGAAAGAATAGAGAGAATGAAAGCGGCAGGCGCAGCAAAATCTGGCTGGATACATCAATGCGGCTTGGGTGGTCGTCATTCTGACTCAGCAATGGGAACACAGCTCTGTTGTTGTTGATTGGTTGGTTGGTCGCTAGCATGCAACGCAATCTTGAGGAGGCAGATTCACTGAAGCGTTTCAATTGAATCCATGGCTTTTATACCTACATCAGCTCCAACCCTTTCGCAACGAGGTTGTATACAAATCACCTATCGTGGGGGGACAAAAGTAATAGGAAGCGGAGGGTAAGTAATGCTACAACTGAGCCTGGTAATCTCTCCAAGACCTACTTGATACCAAATCTCTTCCAAGCCTGATGAAACCTGAATACTATTATATTAAACTTATGGTAGCTACTTAGGTATCAACTGGAAATCGATTTCTTATTGCCACTCAGAGAATTCATTATCGCGGATTGCCAAGTTGGCCTCACTTACTGAAGGAATAGTAAGTTCGAGCAACTCACGCATTCAATCACATGGCGTATATTTAGTATTCCGTAGCTTCTCGTTTCGCTTTCTTTAATTTCTCTCTCCCCCTCTCTTGTTCCTTAATTTCACAATCTTTTCTTCATCTTTTGCTGAGAATCAATCGATAGAGGCAGAAACCCAACATGAGTGATGAAAAGCTGACCCGCTGCGTAGATAGTAGTATGTAAATAGCCCTGGGGGCAGTCAGTTCAAACTGCCATAGAAGGGAATGGATCGGAATAGCATCGTTTGGGCTTGGAGGACTTATAATCGCTTGAAAAAAGAGCTAAATAGAGAGTTACCGGAATATTCCCCAACTCACTTTCGCTTCATGTTCCCATTGCTCTCATCAGACCAGCTCCAGACTACAGCAAGTGTCGGAACAGCATAGTGAGAAACATTCATGTGCCATGATCCTTTGAGTTGCTTTATCATGCAGGAAATTCCAAATTCGATTGACTAAGCTGCTGGACTGTCTCCTTCTTGATTCGAATCATCAGGCCTACTCCTCGAATGGACTGGGATATCCATCTTCTCCGCTGACTCGGTATCAGTAACCAACACTCTACGCAATTTACTTTAATCTCCATCATCCGTATACACTTCCTATTTTCGCCCGAGCTGCTGTTCTGAATATGAGGTGTTTCCGAACAGGACTGCACCTCTTCGATTGTTGAGCTCAACAACAAATCCTCGGCTTGAGCCTCGAGCTGCTTCAGGTTGAACCCGTTGAACCTCGGTGAAATCCTCCACCTTGTACTCAGCGCCTGCGTTAAGGAGACACCTCATTACCTCCTGATCATCCCTGAATACAAGTACAGGGGTGTTCCGACAGATCAGCTCCTTCGTTCGGGTCGCATCCCTTTTGGAGGAGCTTCCGGAGGACGCGAAAATCCCGACTTTCACTAACCTTGCAGCATGCTGTGCGCAAGGCTGCTGTCCCACAGCGGTTCCCGATGCTCGTGTCTGCTCCCTCATTAAGGAGGCATGTGACAAGTGGATGCAAGCCCTGTTGAACAGCAACATGAAGGGCGGCCAGGATCATGATTCCAGCGAAGTCTCATACCGACTCTGAACAATACAGCTTGGTGTGTGACGGGTCAAATGTATGGGGGGAAAAGGGTTGCTCAGACCCAACCGTAGATTAATTATACGAAGAGATTTTACGCAAGGCAGGTGCAGTTGCTTGCGTGTTGTGTGACAAAAGATTTGATCCGTTCGTAAGAATCAGCCCAGGGCACTATATTTCTCAACAGGTAGCTTACCTAAATAAGGTACTTACCTATCATATGACTTTTAAGGCACAGCATAGATATCCAATATAAGATCTCAGGCTAGAGTATTGTTATCTGCCAAGCCTTTGCAAACACGCCCAGTCTTATTCTACATATGTTCTTCTGAAAGCCTTCCTACATCTACAAGTGGCCCTCCCAACTTCATCTACCTAAGCGCTGGCTATTCTTGGCTAAACGCATGAGGAACCGTGGAATCTAACTATATCGAAACACCGGCATTTTACAACGCCAACCCATGCAAATAACGAAGTGGGAAACAAGACAAAAGCCTCCATCATAACCCTCATCCCCAAGCACAAAGACACCGCAATCCGTCACAACACCGTGCATTCTCGGCTGCGGCTGTGCCTGTCTATGTCGTCCGGATCCGCCTAGGAATCTTTCTCGAGCTCGTAAAACAGTAGATAAACCTCTCGTTGCATTCCCAGAACCTCACTCGTCTTTGTCTCCCGCACCTTTTCGTCATTGACCCGCCACCACTTGTCCGTTGTCGCCTTGCGCCTCTTTGATCGTTTCGCCGTGCTTGGTGATGTTGCTGGTCTTGGGAGCGACGTGCTGTCCTGCGTCTGCTTTGGAGACGTGAGTCTTGACAGGGCGGACTTGGTCGAGGCCGCGACGGAGCGGAGACTGCCAGTTTCAGGATCCTTCTCCTTGCCCATTGCCGGGAGGCTTATCGAGGTCCGCAGGTCTGCAGGAACGCTCCTGGGTGGAACCGGCAGTGACTCTAGGGAGGGTGTCGACGAGCTGTTACCTGACGATGTCGATAAAAGGTCGGGGGTCGAGATTGCAGGGCTGTGGGTTGGGCGAGCCCCGATCACAGGAGTTCCCATGGGCGTCGGGGTCTTGCTGTAGACTTCGGAGGGCTGGAAAGTGTTGGGATTGGAGTAGGGAGCAGGGAGGTTCTGTCGCCTGAAAGCTTCGTAGTGACCACTATTGTGTCCACCACGATGAGTTACAAGGCCCAGGAGCTTGTATTTCTTCTGGTCCATTAAGCCGCCCAGTGGCAACTGCTCAGGGAAAGACACCTTGGCAGAGTTCTTTTGTGTCGTTTGTCCGGCGTCGTATATGGAACGGGACAGGTGAATGGCCAGGATCTTGGGGAAGATGGACATCCGGGTCGTCTTTGCGATTCTCCGCTTGGGCGCATAACGCATATCCCCGAGCTCGACATCCTCAGGGGGGTTCTCGGGGTCCGTATCGATGGCATGCTGCAGCTTATCCAAGCTCTCCTGGGCTTGCGCCTTGAAGCTCTCAGATGTCGACTTGGCCATCTCGTGCTCTAAGTTGGCCTTTGTTTGCAGCAGTCGGCACATTTCGCACTTGAAATCATCAATGTACTCGGTCTTGAATATTCCATCAAAGCATGCGTTGAGAGTAGTGCCCGAGACCTGCGGCACGGCTAAGGTGATGGTGCAAAACTTCTCCTCTCGCGGCTTTGACTTGTACCGGCAGGTCTGGCACTCGAGATGTGACTCGTATTTCCCCTCGAGTGGGAATCCCTCCTCTACTTCGATTGGTAATTGACCGCTGATCTGAGGAATATCGGCTTCTGTAGACGGTTCGATGGCAGAACTCGTGTCGCCATTTGTGGTAGTTTGCTCTTGTGAGGATTCATCGCTGTCGTTCCCATTGACTTGCTTTTCTGGTGTCTTGTCAAGGTTCAGGGTGCTGGCCCTGGCTATTAGATCTCGCCTCCGCGCATGGAGTCTCGCTCGCTGACCGCAATGGTATTCGTCCTTAAGTCGCTCAGCAACGATCTGCAGGAACTCCTGCGCATCCTGCTGCTGGCGGCTGATCCTCTGTTTAAACGCTGCCTCCAGAACCTTGACAAACTGGAACGGCGAAATAGACTTCTTGGAGATGGGGCGTTCGTTAAGCGCATCCAGCATCTCCTTCAATCCCTGCGTGACAAGGCCGTCCTGTAGGCCCTGAAGCTTCCACTGGGCAATATGCTTTCCCTCAGGCTGAACGAGACTGGCATAGACGGCAGGATCTTCGATGCGGCGGCGGTGCGTCTCGCGGATCAGATAGACACGCAGCTCTCCAAGACCAGCAAGGGCCTGGAGGACCGAGTTGATGAAACAGTCATTGGCCTGGTTTCGCAAGCCAACGATGGACTTTTTCTTGGAGCTCGTAGCGTCGTGGTCGATGGAGAAGTTTGGCGCAAAAACGTAGATGAGTGCAGCAGCGGCGAGAGAGGCTCCGGCGGCGTAGGACACAACGGAGGCCGACTTATCGGGCATGGTCAACATGTGCCGAGCCGCTGGCTCGGAAGAGTCGGGAATTCGGGAGAGCGAGAGACGAGGTGAAGGAAGCCGAGTCTGATGTATCAACCGGTTACGGCATATGGTGGCGCGTGGGGCATGTCTTGGGCGCAATCGCGGATAGAGTTCGAGGCGTGTAGTTTGTCTGATGTTAGCTCTCGAGGACAGGCGTGTTCTGGCTGGACGGCATGAGGTTGAGGGGCGGGAATGTGTCGAGAGCGAGGAGCGGAATAACTCGAGAAGTAGGGGCTGGGGCAATCTGTATGTTATGGGTAAGCAGACACTAAGCTAAGTCAGTAGCAGTCAAAAGTGTGCGGATGGCGACGGCCAGGGTGAGACTCGGCGATTTGACGATGTCCAAAAGTCTGCGAGTCGGAGTGGGTGTTGCTCCCGATGGCGGGCTTTCTAGAAACAGCGAAGCCGGAGCCGCTGCTGGAGGGTCCCGGTCGCCCTATTCAGGCAGGTCGCAAGGGGGTCCAGGGGGCAGGGAGGAGCATTCTTAGCGCCTTTTGAGTCGGAAATCGCGCCTGCCCTCCACTGGGAGCAGGCCTCGGCGCAGACCCTACCCTGAACTGAAGCTTCAAAATGTCCCCAGTCCATTCCCGATAAACCCGCGGATAATGGCTATCGCGGGGGTCTGAAGTGAGGGGGAGGAGTTTATGATCCGCATGTTGGTGACCCGAGGTAGTAGAGGGATTTGGCTGCCTGTTCCTGTGTTGTTGGAACCATTGTCGGTCTGCTTCTGTTATGCCGAGTTTCCCGTTGCACTGAGCTTGGCAGGGTCTTGTTCTTGCGAAAATCCCAGGCCCACAGTCATGGATCTCATGGCACATGGAAACCAGGTAGATTTGCAAACACAATAATAATACCCTGGGTGACACATATGCATGAGAGAAACAAGTTGAACAGGTCTGGGGTCAATGGGATGTCGATTGTATAGAAGCCCCAAAGCTACGATCCCGCTTCCAATATGCACACTGCCTCGTATAAGCCAAGGGCCGGCCATGGCCATGTCTTCACCCTTCACCGCCTACGGGTTGATACCCGTGATATATATACAATTATCATGGCTCCTCCATCATTCCTTGACAGCCTCACCCTCCCAATCCCATAAACTCCCATCCAGCGCCCCTCGCTTCACCCATGTCGTCACAAGCTCCCGGGGCATCTCATCACCGTAAAACGACGTGGGCACGTCATACAGCTCGACCGTCATGCGGCCACTGGGGTCAATGTCCTTCCAGCGCGCTGTTTGAACACCTCTCCACACAAAGGCAGCGTCCAGCAGCATGATCTTGATGTCCCGGTCGAGTCGCGCGTCGTCTCGCGGCAGCTTGTGGAAATACTCATCCTTGATATTGGTCGCTTCCACGTTCAGCGACCGAGCGAGGATGACATGCTGCAGCTTGGGCAGCGTCGCAATATCCCACCACAGCCAGTGGCTGTCTACCGGTGCCCCGAACAGCGTGAGGCGCTGAAGATCGGGCCACAACCGCCAGACATCTGTGGGGCCGTCCGAGACACTCAAAGCCGGATAGTCGCCGAGGCAGACAAATTCCTCCAGTTTATGTAGCCGCTCAAACCCCTCACGGAGTGTCCTCCTGACGTTCAGGTGGTCATCGAGGGGATCTAGGCTTTGGAATGGCATAAGGACGACCAGCCTTCGCAACGCCTCGCAGACCTCACAAAAGAGCTCCCGCACCCAAACTGCCGTAGGCTGGTTATCAAGTTTCTCGCCGAATGGTGCTAGATAGAGCGACGTAATGTTCCGCAGGGACAAAACGGGCGGCAGGCTGGGCACAAAGCGAGGAACACAGAGCAGGAGTTCGGCTAGACGACGGTCGGTGTCAATGTAGAGACATCGTTCTCTCAGCAGCCGAGTAGCTAGACCGTACACGTTTCGAGAAACTCGAGTCAGGGAGAGTAGGGTCTTGGTTGAGACATGCGACGGCGGGATCAAGGCGCGAGGGTTTGAAGGCAGGACGGACTCGATAATATGGTAGAGCAACTCGGGAGGTAGAGCGCGATGCTCGGCTACGGCGCCTGAAGCGTCTGGTTGTGCCGGTTGAGAATTCATTGCCATTGCCATTGCCATTGACAAGATCGCAGCCTACATGGCTGGCTCCCAAACACGCGCTCTGGCGGCGGCTGCAGTTGATTTTGACACTAGGAGACGGCCGGAGCACCAGCGAGGCGGCGCCGCTACGAGGGCTTATCGAACATCACGACATGGGTTGCGATAAGCGACAAGCGACGCCAGGAACGCCAAGACGCTGACGTCAGCGGCCGTTTCCCGCTCTTCGATCTGAACTCAATTACTATCGCTATTTCTGGCACAGCTCATTGGTTCGAAGCTTGAGAACCTTGCTAACCTTCCTTCATCTACAATTCGAACCACTGTGGACCGTTGTGCAACTCGGAACACCATGACAAGCACGAACAGTATAATTGTCCGCTCTCCAAGTCACCAAGAATGTTCATGCTACCGGAACTACTTTGTACCCTTCAAGTCCCATTGTTCCGGAAACCGGGCTTGAGAACACAGCTATATCACCGTTATATCACACGGACATGAGAACCAGAACGGGTGAGGTGAATGGTGAAATGGCTCTATATAATCATTCCGTGAGAGCCTTCAAGCTAGAGGTCTTGCCACCAAGCTCAAGTTTGCCTGAGAAGATCCCCAGACCTCTCACCCCAATAATCAACTAACCATTCTCATTCCCCCTACCATGGACGCTCAACTTCCCACATTGGGGGCCAAAAAGCTCCCTGACCTCCCTCCTGAGATCATCCTCAAGATTCTCAACCTTTCCACGGAGGAGGAGAGGTGCTGGATCCAGGAGCTCTTCAACGGGGAGACAACCTGCGAGGGTTTCGGTGAGTACTCCACCGTTATCTACACCCGAGGCCATCCTGACCGATATGGTAAGATCAGCCGAGGGTCAATCGAGACCCTTCCCCTGCAACACCGTTGCATCTTCCGCGCTCCTATCGAGACTGAGGAAGACAGCGTTGTTGTGCTTGGTGATGGCAGCTGGGATGAGGAGCTCTCGAAGCACCGACTCTCTCAGCGACTGCACGTGTACGATCGGACTCTGTCACCAAATCTCGAAGACAATCTGTCGGACCTAGCGTTGATGTGGCAGCACCTCGATGGACCTGAACTGTACATCAGCTGTCTCCATATACTCAACAAGGATATCTTGGATGAGATCCCCTTCTCCGCCAATGTCTATGGTGGTGTATATGGTAGCAACGCTCGAGCCTGGACTATGCGGTGCTCGTACGACGACTCTCTACACGAGTACGAATACCTTCGACACTTCCTGGTCCGAGCCTCATCCCGGGGCTTCGTGGTAGCTCGAGAAATCATCCAGATGCTTGTTCGGACGCTTGGCAACTTGCCCACGCCGGCTACCGCGCGAGTTCTTACTTCGCTCATGGGAAGGTATCGTTTCGAGCTCGACGCGGTGCTTAAGATAGAGTGGTCTTTCTTCACCAACCTCGAAAGCCTCTGTCTTGACCTTGGCAGCATCCTTCCAGATGTTCGTGTCAACGAACTCAAGCCCTTGTACGTAAACATGGGCAAGCACCTCCGTCTCAAGACTCTTGTGCTGCTGGGCATCCCCTGCAAGATGGATTTCCGCAGGGGAGGTGAGGAAGACTGGGTTGCGAAGCTCGAGGATCAGGAGATGATTGAGGACGAAGATGACCTTGGCGACAACCCCGACATGTTCCCCAGCTACATTCACTGGTTCAAGGAATGCCTGCGACCAGGTGGCCAGCTCCACCTGATCTGTGACAACGCTCCTTGGACGTGGTACTGGAACGCCCCTGACGCGAGCATCTTGGCTGTTGAAGACAACGGTGAGATTGTCGAGGTAGCTGGCATGTTAGGGCCTCAGCCTTGAGCAAGCCGGCACCCCATCCCTTGTTCTCCTCTCCTTTGTTCGCTTTCCGAGTTTTCCCTCTTCGGGGTTTTTGTGTCATCTGACCTGGATTTACTTTACAGATTTGGTAGGACTTGGCTGGGTAGTAAGTGCAGACAAAATAGGACGCTGGACGGCCTTCTGAATTGATTCCCTGTGTTAACATCTGATGTATCCCCATGTCGTGGCAAGTAACTTTGTTTTATTCTAGATAAATACAAAACCCCCAGTTTTCCAATACCGCAATTCCATACCCAACAGTGATCTAAGCCTTATTCTTAACAGAAACACATGCTCTGGAACTCTGGATCTACCGTTGGAGAAATATTTATCGACCATTTACTGCCTGATTGCGTGAAGATAAGCAGCAGTCTCTGGCCTGAGAATCCGATCTGCGACGAGTTGGTCGGCGGACTCCACTATCCACGTCTGGCAGTTCCGCTGCACAACCCTCTTCTTGGGCAATTCCTGCATTTTGATATTAGCTGGAATTATAAAATATGGCAGGAATGGTTGTCTGGGCTTGAGAAATCAATTGCCAAATAGGAGACTTACGTTAGCTTCCCATCAAAGATATATCACTGTCTATCCACCCGTCTTCAACGGTTACCAACCTCAGACTCGCGTTCAGCGCCCAAGTGGGATCCTGCCTCTCTTCACTTCAGGCTCAATGGCGACAAGTGAAACTCCGCGGTTAAGCGCCAGCGTACCAGGCCGCCCTTCCGCTAATACCCATATCTTCCCAGAATCCAGCTTCTTCAAGGAACGACGAGCATCTGCGCTTCCCCCACCAGAAGAGATCCGAGCCCTCAACAAGGCGTCGGGCAACGACCGTGCCACTTCGTTCCGTCGCCCATCTCCCGTTTTCGTTCCCCACCTTGGACTGATGGTCAAGTATGGAGCCAAGGTCACTGTGGCCGAGGCTGAGACCCAGGCGTTGATGCATGACCTGCTCCAAGGCCAAGTACCTATTCCCGATGTTTTTGGCTGGATTGAAGATGGGGGCCAGATATTCATCTATATGGCTTGGATCTCGGGTGATACCCTTCATGCAAGACTTCGCGACTTGGGCAAAAGTGAACTACAAGCCATATGCAAGGAACCCAGGCCCATGGTAAATGCCTGGAGGGCTTTGGCGCAGGATGGGCCTGATAACTACATTGGTGAGTATTTGTCCATGGTATTGGGAGTATTGTAAGGCGCGACGGGTGGGCGTCATTGACGAGCGCGTTGATTATGCTCTCATGGAGGAGTGGGCAACTAAGTATCTGCCTATTGCGGTTGATCCGGTAGATGATGACTATTACCATCCGTGGCTTTATTTTATGTTGGCACGCATCTAACTATGCTCTTAAACTAAGAATAGAAAGCCATGACAACCGTAGAATGGCGTAGTATTTTTCATAATTAGTGGCTATCGCCGTTGACTTCCTATAATATCCCGTAGAGATCAGTGATCATGTTCGCCTCTCTATCCACCATTCTACATCTGTCTCTAACTCAGGGGAATAGTATGTCGTCGAAACGCAAATACGGCATCATGGCCTCCGTCCCGAAGACTCCATCCTCACCTTCGACCCTCCTAACTCCGAAGACATCCTCTCCAACGAATACATCGAATCCGGCATCACCCAGCACGCTGCCTATCTGTTAAGATGTTCCCCAGGAGAAGAATCCAACGCCGCTCCATGATGAAGGCTGCCCAAGTATAAAAAAGTTGACTCAGGTCTTAGCAAGTAATTTCACAATCGAGAGTCGTCTTGCCAAGCTACTTTCTGGCACCACTTTCATAGTTGTAGTCCATACTCCACAACGAATCCCACACAACCGACTTCTTCGTGGTGCTATCAGCTGAATCCTCCCGCTGTACGGCTATCCGAGGCTGCCGAGTGGCCATCAGCAACCTATCGTTATGGTCCTAAAAGGGAGTCGACTAGGGAGTCGACGTTTCGTACCTCGTCCGGTCTGGCGCTGTCGCACTTCGCCGATGACTCGTCAAGGGGTGATTTGCCAATACTGTCCTCTTGCTCACTCCTTTGCCTGTCTTGGCCGTCTGTTAAAGTCCTCTGCACCAGGCTGGCGTTGGCCGCTGTAAGAAGTCCTCCTTGCGTGGGGCTTGTGCCGGTGGGGGTGTCTGTTGGATGAGCTCGGAGTGAGTTTGTTTCACTGGCTAGGGCGCTGTTCTTTAATAAAGCCGTACCTCCGCTCAGATGGAACGGTAGAGCCTTCTTGGATCCGGTGCTGCTGCGCCTGCTTTCAAGGCTCTTGGACAAAGTCTTGTTAATACCTTCAATGCTGGTGACGCTGTCACGGCTCTTACCCTTTCCAACCGTGGCATGGGCATGTATGCTTGCTGTTGCTTCCACGGTGTTGGCTGCGACCGTGGACTTGCCCATGCCCGGCGTTGAAGGCGCACCAGGTTTATCTTCAAAGGCATCGATGAGGTACCACCGTAGACCATCCGACAGCTGGAAGGGGTTATCATTCTCCTCGTCGTTGATCGAGTCAGTCTCATTACTTGGCTGGAGGCTCTTGGAGAGGTCCACCACGCGTTCTTGAATTCGTGTGATGCGGGCGACAAGCCATTCTCGATGACGCAGGCGATGAGCGTCCTGCTCTCGGAGGAAATAATGAGGAAACCCAACGTTGAAAGCCGCCCAGGCTCCGGCTTGCTGGTTGCGAGTGGGTAGGAACAGGGCCAGATCGCCCTCCTTGAAGTGCTTGAAAGCAATCTTCTCGTGCGAGTCTTTTTGCAAGTGATGTGCCTTTTCCCTGTAGGAGCGCGCCTCTCGTTGCCACTTCCGAGCCATATGTTCCACCTCCTTAATTCTGCGGTAAATAGTTTCGGAGAAGAGGTCCATATCGAAATTGCCAAGCTTGTTCATGAAATCTTCGTACTTATCACCCTCAGCCTGCATGTCAGAGTTGTTGAGCCAGTAAAGGAGCTCAAGATCCGTGCTATCTGCCAGGACACGGCTTAGCGTTCCTGACCGACGGAGAGACGAACCAGGATCAGATGAGTCGTTCGGGTTCTGAGCATTCCTTTCGGATCGCGGAATCTTGGTGATCGTCATCTCCCCATCTTTCCGTGTAATCGCAAATCCCACTCGCTCGAGGAGGCGGCACATGCGATCGTTCTGAGAGTAGAGTCGCTGCGTCAGATCCTTTGTTTTCTGGCCTCGAAGCTCATAGTGGTTGTTCAGACCAGACAGCTTGCCATGGAGCGCCTCAACCTTCTCCTGGAACAAGTGAAGCTCTTCCTCCATACTGCCGACCTGAGACTGCTTCGAGACCACTTCTTCAGTCAGCGTCATCACCTTCTTCTCCTCTTCCTTAAGCCTCTTTTGCATGGTTTCCGAGCCAGATTCACCGTCACTGAGTTTAGCGCGCAGCTCGAAGAGTTGCTCTCTGCCATCTGCCAGCTCCTCTTCAAGAGCTGACACTTTCGCCTTCTCCTCAGAGAGGCTCTCACGAAGGTGAACTGCCGCCATCTCATCTTCAGAAAGCTTGGTGTCCTTCTCGGCAATTTGTCCACGCAGCTCTTTGACGATTGCCGTACAATGGCCTGCATCCGTCTTCAGCAAATCGATGTCAGCCTCCGAGTTGCGCAATTTAGCAACGAGTTCTATGGCCAGAGCAAGAAGCGGGTCCGAAAGATCCATCAGGTTGTCTGGGACGGCGGCATCGGGTGAAAGCTCCGCGTAGAGCTTTGTCAATGCTTGCCACTGATTCTCGGAAGTCTCCTCAGCAGCACTCAGCTTTGTCAAAGCGACACGAGCCTCCTCTTGAGCCGACTGCGCTTGTTGCTCCAAAACTTCTTGTTGCTCCCTTTGTATCCTGGTCTCTTTTCTGAGGAATTCGACCTGACCTTGTGCTTTGAGAGTATCGTCTTGCCGTTGCTTGTTGATTTGCTCAAGCTCAGCTTCAAGTTCCTCAACCCTCACGACATATCCAGCTTTCTCATGCTGCCTTGACTCATCGAAATGCTCAATCTCATCCTCGGTGTCCTCTAAGCGAGCTTTGAGAGTTTTGATCTCGCTTTCTAGAGACTTTCTCTCCTCCAGGAACTCGCGCTTCAGGGCCTCCATATTCCCGAGGAGATCCTTCTTGGTGATGTTAACCTCCTCAATCTGGCCCTTCAAATCTTCGTGTTGACCTTTGAGGTCCTCATGCTGGCTCTTCATATCCTCATGATGGGTTGCCTGCGTGCTGAGCTCCTGCTGGAGCCGAGTTGAGCGCTGCTTCTCCTCTCGCAACTCATTCTCCAGTTGAGTGATACGACGGAGCAACGGGTCCACTCCATCCGAAGATCGTCTGCGGTCGTCAAAACGGCTTGATCTGATAGAAGAACCGGAGTTGCCCCTTTCGCGTTGCTGAGGACCTTGGGGCTGAAATATATTTCCAGGACGGCTTGCCTGACTCTGCCGATGGAGCAAGTCTTCCAAGCGCCGAACTCGACTTTCAGCTGTCTTGAGTTTGTTCTCAAGTTTGCTCTTGTCGTCCTGGAGTGATCGAAGTAGATCGTCGTCTCCCCGAATCATGAGTCCACTCCTTCCAAGTGCCGCCTCATGTACGCTTCCGTTCTTAAAAGCCTTGAGTCGTTTAGACTGCTGTTTTGTTGGATTATCAAGGTCCTGTACAAGCTTCACTACTTCGTCTAGGACAGTCTGGTCAATGGTTTGATCCTGCAGGATTTGGATGAAGTCGGTCAAGTCCTCCTTCGTCACAGCCGGCCAAGGAATGTCTTCTCCGAGCAAGTTGACTTCGAGGCCCATCACATTGGTGTCCAAATCTGGCCCGTACATGCTCCCGATCATTTTCTGCCATTTGCGCCGCCGTTTCGCCTCTTCGTCCTGAAAGAGCGCCATCTCATTCGCCAGGGTTGAAGAATCGGTCTTGACTTTGTCCACCCATTCCCGGCGCCGAACTGCTTCTGCGACGAAGGCTGCGTACATGTAAGGGAGTTGATGGATCAGACGCAGGTAATCAAATGTCGTCATGTCGTCCTCTGACTGGCTAAGGACGTTGAGCTGGCCTTTGACGTTACTGTGCAGAGATGTTATCTCTGTGACGTATCGCATGAACTTGGCTGATTCGGAGGCGATGGAGTCGCGTGCATCTGTAGCGTAATGAAGCATTTCGTCCAACTCTTTGACCCTCTTTTTCAAGGTTGGTACCATGTGCTCGGTATGAATGGAAGCTGTCTTTGAGGCCAGAGCTAGATCGCGTTGCGTATTCCCGTATCCGAGTGCCGTCCGATAGTCGGAGTCTATTTGCTTCACGACCGCCTCGATGTCATCGAGGAGCTGCACAGAGTCTGTGCTGTGACTAAGGGCAGAACGGCTCATCAGCTTTTCGAAATCGGCGATCAACGCCTCCAAGCCCCTGTACATGCGCGAAGCCGCGTTGTCAAGCTCTTTGGCCTTATCGCTGAACCTTCGTTGGGCAGTTGGCGCAAGTTTTCCGGCCTTTTTCGCGGTGTCGAGTTCGATGAGGTCCTCGAGAGTCGGCTTGGACTTGTTTACCTCCCGCTGAGTCATGAACTTGACCATCAAGGGTGAGATTGACGTATTCCTGGCAAGATCGAGACATCGTTCCCACTTGAGCACCAGATTGCCATGCTCTTCCAACGCAGGTGTCACCCATTTCTTCAAATCGTTGTACTTTGGTTCAATCTGCTTGATGCTGATTTCGAGGTTGGTGACTGCGGCGTCCAGACACTTGATGATCACGTCTATTTCGTCATATCGAGCCAGGGTAGTCGCATTCATCTGGCCGCAGTCCTCTACCAAATGCATGGCCCAGTTGCGACGATCCTTGTATAGATCTTGCCATGATGCTATCACTTGCACGTCTTCGATCGAGTTCGGCGCATTCGCAATGGCGTACCGTTTCGGCGGTGGGACTGGGGTGGTAAGATTTGCGTTTCCTGGCGAGCTTATTCGGATGTCATAGATGAATATCTCTTTCTAGCGGACAGTCAGCAATGCCTTATCTCTGGACGGATTACGAACCTCCGCATGCAGGCTCGCAAACTTGACGGTGCGGCCGTGAGGTGTCAAGGCGACGATATGCTGTGGCGGGATCGAAGTGTTCCGGGAAACCCAAGCCTTGAGATCATCGAGACTGCGCTCAAGTTAGTCACTGGCGCCTCCGGCTTTATTGCGAGGCATACATGGAGAACTGTGCGGTATCGACCTCCAGCCGCTGGCCCGTATGGGCTATCAACACCTGGAGAGCCATCCTGAGACATCTCCCATGGAAAATAATGCCGCGATGTGCGACCGACTGGAGAGAGAAAGCGAGGAGCAGGAGAGATATGGGTATTGTCACTACGTAGTAGCGCGGACAAGGGCACGTCGGTGTTTAAGGATGACTGGTTTCTTGGGAGTAATTATTCGCGTGACGCAAGTTGTTGCCCGACAGCCCTTGTTCATGGGAGCGAATGTTAGCGTGACCGGTGCCTTGTGACAGGTAGCCTTTTTTATTGGTAGGTTACGCCACACATCTCAGCCGCGCAGCACAGCCACGAAAGAGCTCTCATCTCAGTGTCACGTATGGGCTCACGTCTGCGCTTCGTCTGCTTAAAGTTATCGACGAAGAGAAAGCATGTATGCGAGAACCCGCGTCAAACTGGTTTCTCATCATGGCAGGCTCAATCGATCAGCCCATGCTCAACGGCCAGGATGAAGCATCACATTTGTCTATCTCAGAAGAAGAGGAGAAGATTCTAGCCCTCTACGACCGAATACAAGAACTTCGACTAGAAATTGCCATCATCAACGCGCAGCACTCTCACCGGCCAGGTCTGATTCTGTCTAAAGAAACCTTACTCATAGGCTTACGCTTTTACAGATGAACACTCCTCATTTACACCAGAAGAAACACAAAGGGCGCAGTCAGATCTTCTCGAGTCAAGGGCAAAGTATGTCCTTAAGAACGATGTGATTGAGGCCGTTGTGATGGCCAACCCTATTCTCAACGCTGTTCACAGCGGGACAGAGGTATCACCTATTGAACGGTTCGTTTTTTGTTCTAATACCTTCGGTATCCAAGCTAAAAATCATCAGTGAACTGTTACCTCACGTGGAGCGCAGGGACGAGACGTCCATTTCAGTCGCGAAGCAGGCGGCCGAGACCGGAAAGGTCTGGGATGAGTTGACAGCTGCACAGAGCAACATCTTGCATGCCTCTCGACAGAACGTGTCATCCACGGCAGAACTGTTGGGGCTAGCGGAGGAGGCAAAGCAGAAGAAGAGAGTTCCGGCCAATAACTCGAAGCTTATACAAGAGCAAGAGAAGCTCGAGGCTGAGGTCAAGGCGAGCAAGCAAAGATGGAGAGTGATGAAGGGCGTGGCCGGTGGCATAATTGCCGGTAGCGGGATCGATTGGGCGCGTGATGATGAGCTACGCGATATTGTGCTTGATCCCGAGACTGAAGAATAACACCACACATGACAGGCCTTTCTTGAGGATCTTCGTTGTGACTATCCCGTTCACTTGCTACCAAGAATAACCATCCAGGCCCGGTCTGCCTGGTGAGGGATACTTTACACACCTCATGAGCCACATGTTTTGAAAGATACGTACCCCCGAGATCGAGCTCGCTTTACAGATCTCATGGGGATTTTTATGTAGACGGGAGAGTCCAGGAAACTCCCACGATGCGCCTCGGGCTCATGGTTTGCGACTAGCAATGCGCGCCCACGGCTGTCCCTGGAACATGCAAATGCAGGTGTAAGGTTTCGAATCACGGGCCAGCCCTCTGGCCCTTTCTCCTTGCCTCCAGTTCCCGAGACTTCACCAGTCCCAGCAGACGCTTTCCCATGTCTCCATCCACCATGACCACACTCGACAGGGCTTAGCAGCTGTAGGGACGGGAGCTATGACCACCGGACCATAGCTACACGTGATATGGCTTGGCGATTTCGAGGCATGGGATCAAGGAGCTACTGGATAAGGTAGGTAGGTACGTAAGGAAGACGAGAAGACAAAGCACGGAAGAGAACGGAACGCGGAAGGACAAGTCGCATGAGAGCAAAGGAAAAGTGGACTACAACTTAAAGTGATTGGGGAAAGGCGACATCACCAGAAGAATCCGAACGGTCATCATGCTCCCATTCTCCCTGGTGTAAAGGCTCAGGTCGGCAAGCCGCAAAAAGATGTTTGTTTACTTTCTATGTCATCAGCCTCGGGTTGGGCAGCCAGCGAGAAGAGCTGCGCTGAACCCTGGGTACATTTGTCATTTTGGTCAGCCGAGAGAGCCTGCTCCAGCAAGTAAGGAGCACGACAGAAAGCAGGTGGCAGGAAACAGAAAGGGGCAGAAGAGAGGAAGAAGAGCGAGTGGAGAGGGAAAGGGAGAGTGTTTGCGTGGGCGGGGGACGCTCAGCTCCCCGTTCTGAGCTCTGGCGCGGGCCCAGAGCCCGCTCGGTGCCCAGGTACAGCACAGTATCAGATGCCAGGAGGACTACATGACCACCCAAAGACAGGTGTGTCGCGTACCCGCTGGAAGTCCCTGCTGGTACCTCTCCCATGGGCCACTTACCTTACGGCGTGCCTCTGCACCTAGGTTGTTTTGGCCCGGCGCGACCAAATGGCGCGCACAACCCCAGCCCGGCAAAGCCGCCATCGCCGGCGAATTTGCTTGCTTGTCTCTTTTCCTCCGTCTGCGGGCACCTGGCCTTTGCAAGGCTAAGAGTTGCCCTCCTACCACGCCCATTGCGTTTACCGCCCTACGTCTACCACGGGGCCACGCCCAACACAGCCCACTGCACGTTCGCACCAAGGCCATTCTTCGCACGACTCGTGGTACCCGCAGCGCCCGCAGACCGAGTATGCGTCATGAGGTATCCCGGGTCTGCTGCGATCCCTCATGGCTTCCTTTACCGTGTTATTCTTTGGTGCATTTCGAAGAAAGGTACTGATCTCCATAGTGTGTGGCATCAATGGTGATGACCAATGATGCACATATGATCTTCATTCGTTCTCTCTGCAGAATTTGCTTGAACAACAGTGCCAGTCTTGAGAACACCGACCTGTGGTGATACAATGGCACACAATACGTACCAGCCTTTCCGCTCGGGAGCTAGGATCGCATTGTGTCCTGCACACTCGCTCCTGAGGGGAGAGTGGCATGGGAGTCGAGGACAACAACCCAGTCCAGGATTTGGGAATAGGCTGGGGTGTGGCCTCAAAGCACCAAGTACTGGGAACAGCTCGGCTGGCTTGGAGGATACATGAGAGGCAGATCAGAACGGCTAATTGTGACAACCTAATGTTTGTACTTTTGTCTCCTCCCCTTGGAGCCGAAGGTGGCAAAGGGATGTGTCGCTGGTGAGCGGCCGGTATGAAGGGGATGGCTGCGAGGAGGGCGAGCATCAGGGTACGCGCCATCTTGTACCTGTATAAGAAATTACCCTATGACTGTACCTCTTGGTCATGCATGATCAAGGTACCATAGACCCCGCCAGGCAGTCCTTTGCTGCTCCAATTATCAGAGAAGCATAATCGACAAGACGCCGGGTAAAAATCCCAGTGGTCTAGAACTGGTGGCAGACTGTCAGGGAGTAGCCCCAGCGTTGATCGTGCGCAATCGGAGGAGAAGCGTAGACGCCAGAGTAAACCGTAAAGAGAGGGCGAGATGATCTGCTGTCAGGCAGCAGAAGACTAATACGTTACATACGCCTACTGTATCAATTGGATGTCTACCTACCTACATTTATTTCGGCGGTTGCGCAAGTGATACAGGTGTCTCGAGATAGTGCCATCGCCAAGTCCGCACGTACGGTATGCGTGAGGCAGTAGCCTCGGCGTATCGCAGGGGTGTGCAGTGCAAGTGTAGTGTTGGAGGTGAAGTAAAACATAGCCCGAGATTGTCTTGGGCCCAGGATAGCGCTGGGGTTTTGAGAGACAATCTCGTGCAAGCCAAACGACGACGATAGAGCTGGGAGACGAAAACGAAAACGGACGGTCGCAGTTGGTTGGCCGGGCGCCCGGCATACATCCTCAGTTCTTGGTGAACCATGATTAGGTACGGATACACTTCCTGCCATCAGAGCTACTGTAGAGTGCGACAGTGATCTTCATGGTGGTGAAGTGAGCTTGGCTCCGTCGTCACAGCGCCAAACTTTGAATTAGCAAAACAATGAGCCTCCACCGTGGTGTCTCCATCATCAGCCAGCCTCCCACCGAGTACGGCAAAGTATCAATCCTACCACGTAGTACATAGGTTCACCTTTCAGTGACGGCAGTCTGCCCTGCCGATGGGTGTTATCCCTCAAAAGTGAATAAGCATCAGTATCTCGACGATTCGAGTCCCCGAGGCGGCTCGAGCCACACGGCTAACAAGAGCGAGGAGGATCAAGTCAAGCCACCTCAAGACAAGGGGCCAGAGACGAGACACGAGAAAGACGCGCTTGACAAAGTGACAGTCAGAGAAAAGTGGCGTATGGATGGAGTAAGGAGAACGTCAGCATCTGGGCCGCCCTGCGTGAGTTGAGCGGGCGGGTTCAAGTTTCTGCTGCCGGAGCTCCTAGTCTAGTCCACAGTCGCAGTCCGTAGTAATAGCGATGTTGTACGCAGCAGGCAATGAATGGTGTGGCACAAGTAACGAGAGCAAAGAAACCACATGGCGCGGAACAGGGAGGAGGGTGTCAGTAGCGCGCGACTGGAAGCCCGAGATTGATTGATGAAGGATAGCGGCCTCAGGGAGGTGGAGGGACTGGGTAGAAGGTGGAGGAG
>JAAVUK010000344.1:0-27721 GCA_014899095.1 Fusarium buxicola
CCCTCCCCTCGGCCGAAACCACCCCACATCCACACTCTCCCACGCATTCACGCGGCGACTCATTCTTATATCCTCCTCCCCCCTCTCCCCTCCTCCCACTCTTGTCCTCTGTCCCTTCTTTTCTCTCCCTGACCTCGACTCTTCTCCTCTCCCTCATCCCTCACCCTTCGCCATGTCCGCCGCCGATACCCCCGACTCCGCCATCGAGTCCGGCGTCGTCGATAAGCTCAAGAGCGTTGCGCCTGCTCCTGAACCGAAGGAAGACGAATCCAAGCCCGGTGCATCCTCAGGCCTCGCGCAGCAGGCGCGCGCCCTCGTCGCCGGCGGCTTTGGTGGTCTCTGCGCCGTCGTTGTCGGCCATCCCTTTGATCTCGTCAAGGTCCGCCTTCAGACCGCCGAGCGCGGCGTCTATTCCTCCGCCGTGGATGTCGTCCGTAAGAGTATCGCTCGTGATGGTCTCCGAAGAGGTCTCTACGCCGGCGTGAGCGCACCGCTCGTCGGTGTTACCCCCATGTGTATGTTTCCCCCTGGCACCACACCTGTGCTCAGTGAGCTGACCTTCGGCAGTCGCCGTCTCCTTCTGGGGCTACGACCTCGGCAAGCAAGTCGTCCGCGGCGTCAGCGAGGTCCCCGCTGAAGGCCTCACCATCGCGCAGACCTCGGCCGCCGGCTTCCTCTCCGCCATCCCCATGACCGCCATTACGGCCCCCTTCGAGCGCGTCAAGGTCATCCTCCAGGTCCAAGGCCAGAAGCAGCTCGCCCCGGGCGAGAAGCCCAAGTACAACGGCGGTGTCGACGTTGTGCGCCAGCTCTATAAGGAGGGTGGTTTCCGCAGTGTCTTCCGCGGCAGCGTTGCTACCCTCGCCCGTGACGGTCCTGGTTCCGCTGCCTACTTTGCCGCCTACGAGTATATCAAGCGCAAGATGACCCCCATTGACCCCGCCACCGGAAAGCCCAGCGGCCAGCTGAGTCTCACGGCTATCACATGCGCCGGTGCCGCCGCCGGTGTGGCCATGTGGATCCCCGTCTTCCCCGTCGACACCGTCAAGTCCCGCCTGCAGACCGCCGAGGGCAACGTCTCGATCGGCGGCGTCGTCCGCGAGCTCTACGGCAAGGGTGGCCTCAAGGCTTTCTTCCCTGGTTTCGGTCCTGCCTTGACCCGTGCTGTGCCCGCCAACGCTGCTACCTTCCTTGGTGTTGAGCTGGCTCATCAGGCTATGAACAAGTACTTGGGCTAAATTTGTGCCCAAGGGATGAACGAAGGCGAAGAAAGGTAGTAGAAGAGACATTACAGAAAGAGCTGTTTAAAAGTTCTCTGGATTGCCCGACTTATCATAGACATCATTTGTTGATTGAAGAGGCTCACGATGGATGGAAGGCGTTCGTTGCTGGAGCATGTGTTTTTGACTGAAAGGAAGCATTTTCTAAGACAACGTTTCGGCACACAGCATACCCTTGTTTGCGTACATACAGTGTATATATCCTCATAGAAGATTTGGCGGAAGCAAGACTCAATATCGTCGACACGATATGCACGATCAATTCGAATCGGAATACATTTGGACAATTTTTGTTGACCGTTTCCTCTTTACCTGTTAACCCGATGCCAAGCCAACCCTTCCCATCCAGGTACCAGATAATATCGCTTCCACTTTCGCCATACCTCGCGCCCAAAACAAAAGAAACCCAATTCAAAGCCCGGAAGACTGAGAAAAATCGTGACCGTAGTATCCCCGTCCCTGGGTATCAATCCCACTGCCATGGTCCAGCATATTACTGTATTGCTGTGCCTTTTCTTGAGTGGAGATTCCCGCCTTTTCGCCGGTGCTATGAGTAGAGAGACAGACCTGTCTGCCGTCCAGTATTATAAGAATGACGACCAACAGGAAGCAACGCGCGCTAAAATATCAAAGGGCGAGAGGAGATGAAAATGTATACTGCTCCAATCCTGGAAAGAGGGAGGATGTCTGATCATCCTACTCTGGGCATATGGGATGGGGTATCACGAGAGTTTGAAGCGCGGAATTAAGCACGCTCGGTAGTCGTCCAGCGCCTTTTGGAAAAGCTCATATCACGGAACAGTTCAGCCTCGCCAGGAGGTCGAGGAACGCCCCAAAGCCCGCCAAGACCGTCCCCAAGCTGCCCAATATTCAGCTCCTCGGCAGGCTTGTCGAAGTCGTGGATAATATCCGTCTGGATTCGAATCGGGGCTGACAAGATGGGACCTCTAGGCTTGGCCTTGGGAGTAGACTCTCCGCTGGAAGGAAACGAGAAGGAACCCAGCGAAGGGAATGCTGAAGGCGGGAGAGTCGGAGAAAAGGAGAGCGATGGACCAATCTCGAAATTCGGAGCCGATGGCATTGAATCGTCGAAAGCCGACTCGGTACTTGGGGCCTCCACCGCACCCTGCTTGTTTTCCTGGTCTGTGTCTTTGAAGTGGCCAAAGTTAGGCAGCACGCTGTCAAAGTCCCCCTTGTCAGATTCCTCGTCCATGCCATCGTCCATCAGCCTGAGAGATGACGGCCCTGGCGACCATAGCCCGAAGGAGGCGCTCGTGCCTGGTGAGTTACTCCTCGGCCCGGCCCCACCCGTCGCAAGAGTCGGAGTCCGCGAAGAAGGCCGATGAGAAGCCGAACTTCGGCGTATCGATGTTTCCAAGGCCGCGCTGGCTGAAGTACTACGACTGCCATTGGGAATGATAGGGTCTGAGTAGACAAAGGAGCCGATGAGTGGGCCAGGTCCAGTGGAGCTGCTTATGCTCGGGGCGCGACCACGGCTGCCAGCAACTGTCGGGAATCCGTCGGCCGAGGTCGATCGGCAGGAAACCGGGGTTGAAGTAGTTGATCGTAAGTGGTCGGTGCTTGCAGACATGCGAATATCGTATATATGATGAGGTGAGACGTGTGGCTCTGCGTTAGAGGTTTCGTTCTGGGACGCAGCCAGCAGGGTAGTGTAGTCAACGTCTTGTTTCCGAACCGCCATGGTGATGGAAGCGATTCCAACGTCCATTAGGACGGGCTGGTGAGTGATGGCGCCGATCAGGGCATTGCAGCCGGCGCCGTGCGATACAAGGATGACAACAGTCTCCACCTCCTCACCTTCAGAGTTTGACGCGTCGCCGTCGATGCCGTCTTGCATTTCGCCAGCAGCATGGGTCACCATCTCGTCGGGCGCTTCAGTCGTAGAATACCAGTCCACCATTTTCTTGAGACCTCGTCGGAATCTCTTGTGCATGGCTGTCCATTCCTCTCCAAACTGACCACCATCTCCAAAATCCAAGGGAGGCCTCATGGAATCCCATTGGTAATCCACTACCACACACTCATCACGCGCATGTGCTACAAAGCCGTCCGGGATCTTGCCGGAGCTCGATATGGCGTAGTTGGGCTTTGGAATGGAATAGCCCTTCTTTTCTAATTGGCTAGCGAGCTGTCCAGATAGAGCTGCCGCCATCGCTGAACCTGGTGTAGAGCTATTATTTTCCGGTGCAGTCGAAGATGTTGGCTGCACAGGGGCAATGTGAGGGCTTGCGACGGGCGAGCCGTTCCACAGAGAGGCAGATGAGCTCTTGTGGGAAATGGTAGTAGGAGCCGATATCAGGGTGCTGTAATCCTCGCGCCTCAGCAGTTCAGCCTTTGCGCTGCCAACCATGAGCGCCGCGCCAGGCGGCGGAGTGATCATTTCAAAGTATTCGGGGGACAGCCATTCCCCTAGGAATGAATCAAGGCGCAGAATGGTCGATCGAAAGTGTTTGGGCGGGCCGGTGGCAGACACGAAAATGTCGGAGGGACTAAGAGGCGATGCGGGAGGAGTCTGGGCAAGGCCGGAGCTGATTCCAATCGATGTTTGAACGCATCGCAAAAAGGGGGAGCTGTGGATGACCACCTTGAATCGGCGTCGCTTCTTTGCGCCGTTGGCAGATGTTTCGTGTTCGGTTTTGGCTTGTTCAAGGATGCTCGAGATCTGGTTGCCGACTTGTCTTGACTGGAGCCAGCCGCCGTATGTGAGGGGAGGGTCATAAGGGGTGGGAGAGGAAAGGTGCCATCTCTTGTCGGCAGCGTCGAGGCGGTTGCCATGCCTAGAGTCGACATTAGTCAAACTGTGCTGCAATGTTCGGTTTGCTATGCGATGCGATTGCGACGATTCATCATGACGACAGGGGGGTCCAGATACGGCAGATAGAAACGTACCTGACGACAAAGATGTAGGCCGGTGTACGACCCATGATGTAGGCGACAGCGGCGACAAACGCGTAGACGCCTTGAGAAAGTTAAGCCAGCAAGAGCCTCTGGCAAGAAGATGATGGTTCTTGGAGAAATGAGGTTGGACAGAATATGGGAGGCCAGGGGGGCTGATCAGTCAAATATACCAAGGTGTACTCTGTAATACGTAGCACGGAGGCTTGTACTTGAAGCTTGGAGCGCCAAGTGGAAGGTGGATGGCGTCCACTATTAGGCCGGGCTTGGAAGTGTTCCACTGGGTGGTTTGGGGCGGGTTGCCGCCTGGAGCAGCACGCCTCAAAGCACGGTCCAGAAGGCCCAGAAGAAGCCTCCGAGCGACTGACTGCTCCCTGCTCGGGGCGCGGTCCAGCAGGTGGCCGGGGAGGCCCCTAGAACCACCTCAACGAGTCGCACGCACAGCAGAGGCAGGGTCCTGACGGGCGCAACGCCGTGGCACTCCGGGTGAGATTTGATGGATTAGAAAAGGAGTGTGTAGGTAGGGGGCTTTGTCTCTTTGGTGGAAAAGTGTTCGATCAAGGTCGGTTAAACAAAGAAGAGGGGGAGAAGAGCTGAAGAGGAGGAGAGTGACAGGTGATGATGATGAATGCTCACAGCCCTCTTTTGCTCCTGTCCTGCTCCTGCACACGTTGCCTTAGAGGGAGCGGGGTAGAGCATAAAGGGAGTTTGACTCTCTGCAACGGACTGCCAGTACGGAGTACACAAGCCTCAAAAACAAGAAAAACAACCGAGACTGACAGTAACGTTAATTATTAACGTAGAGGGTTCAAGGGCCAGGATCGGAGACACGCAGTCAAAGTGGATTGGTGCCAGTCGGTCTCGGTATCGATCAACAAGGTCAGGTTATTGGCAAAGGTAATGCGAGGCAATACAAGTTTGGGGGTCTACCTTGGAGATCTTGGGGGTAATGGTCCATACGTACGTACTGTACTGCATCGTATCGTATGGATGTATCGAGGATTAGCCCCAGGTTTCGTCCTCTTTCCCTGCCCCATGACAGTGACAGTCTGATTGTCCGAGGTCTATGAAGCTTTGCTGATGCTC
Source organism: Fusarium buxicola (assembly GCA_014899095.1). Classification (NCBI taxonomy): domain Eukaryota; kingdom Fungi; phylum Ascomycota; class Sordariomycetes; order Hypocreales; family Nectriaceae; genus Fusarium; species Fusarium buxicola. The sequence continues at coordinate 5,283 of JAAVUK010000344.1, forward strand.
TCACTAGCCGACGTCACCATGTATCATCTTCCAGCCTCACAGCTTCAGCCGAAGTGCCCTCGTGGCCCTCTGCAGGATGCCATTGCTTGAACTGACTTCTCGACCAAGACGACCGACATGCAGTACTGTACGGGCTGGGTCACTCACCCTCTGATTTAGCGGCTGCATTGAGACACATGCGACGGCGAGCAGTGGAGTTCTAGTTTTCAAAGTGGACCACCTCATGGACCCAAACACGACCTGAGTCGAGCTCCATGTCATGTCCCGAATATTCATGTGATTGTGACTCTTCCCGCCGCCGGTCGCGACACGTCATTCGTCACTTATTTGACCTCCAACGGGGTTTTTGCTGTCCGCCTGACGACGACGACTCCCGTCGGAGGATGGCTGTGACCGTTTCCAAAATATGCAGCCGCAGCACTAAATCCCCAAGGAACATGCGCTCGGGCTCTTGCACATGCATTCGTTCGTTCCATCCATCTTCAAAGAAGGCACTACTACGTATGCGGCAAGGCTTAGCATTGTGCCAGAAGGACCCTTTTTCCGTGCCGGATTTTACTTGGCCGCTGTAGTCGACACGAACCACTTCAGCGCTATCGTCATGGTGGAGTTGCTGCAGGGTCCTCTTTTTTCTTCCCTCTTCCCTGCAGCTACCGACCGATTCCAGATGACCGTGCTGCTTTTCTTCTTCTTTGTAAGACAAGCCTGAGAAGGGAAGAGGAGAAGAAGAGGAGAGGGGGCCCCTGGCCGGCGTACCCGTGCCACTTCATGATTCAAGCTGGGGATAATCTTGCCCTTTTTACACTACTAAGTACCTCGAGGATTGTTCTCTCTTGGCAATTATTAATCTCTGACTGCCGTTGTTGGAACCAGAACAAAGCAAGTTTCCGAAATCGGCGTGCTGGCATCCCTCACTGCGCCCTCTTCTCTCGATGGCCTCCCGAGACCATCAGATAGATCCCCTGACTAAAAAGTATTCTCTTCCTGCATCTGTCTGTCAGACAATGGCGTCTGTATCTTCTACTTCTAGCTGTACCAGCACTCAAGAATGGTATTGAGCCACGTGTGCCGGATACTATTATGAGCTTTCCCTGGCTAGGGAGGTCCATGAGCTATTGGATGTCAGAAAATCAGAGCATATGTCGTGAAAATCAGAGCATCTGTCATCAGCGAGCGACGCCCCCAACGCCAGTATCCTGGACGTAGTGGAACGATTCTAGATGCCCTCACGAGACAGCTAGGGCGCCAACAAATTCAAATCCCCAACTGCCACTGGTTATACCCCGGTTCTAAAAACAGGAGAGATCTCATCAAAATCCGTAACCTAGTTCACCCCGAGATTGCTTTGTCGCGGCATGAAGATCCGGACGGAGGTGACTGAAGCCATTTGCTCACCTAGATACAGTTTGGCCGAATCGGGGAATTGTTAGTGCAAAGAGCTTAATCCGTACAAGCGCCAGGGGTGGCCGAATCCAATTATCGGGTGCTCAACGCCGAAACTCCGGGGGTTCAGCTTAGCAAGACCTCCAGGTGTTCGGTTCAGCGACGTCCATCCAAAAAGGGACAACGGAATCCATGCTCAATCATCGCCGCTCTCCACATTTGTAAGCCTGAGAGAGCATCTCTTAGCGACTTCACCTCAGCAGCCCATATCGCAGCGGATATGCTGTTCGTTGCATCTGGGCTGTGATCTTCACTCCTTACTCAATATCGCGCCCTCATCTTGCGTTCAGCACAGCTCGTCGCATCGCCGGAATCCCCGCCATGAGCCTGTACACCCTTCGATTCCACGCCCTCGTGGCGGCGGCCTTGCTCGCAACCAGCGTCTTCGCCGAGCATACCAGCAACTGGGCCGTTCTCGTCTGCACGTCGCGGTTCTGGTTCAACTACCGTCATCTTGCAAACGTTCTCTCCATGTACCGCACCGTCAAACGTCTCGGCATTCCCGATTCCCAGATCATCCTCATGCTTCCCGACGACATGGCTTGCAACCCCCGCAACGCCTTCCCCGGAACCGTATACAGTAACTCTGACCGCGCCGTTGATCTCTATGGCGACAACATTGAAGTGGACTACCGTGGCTACGAGGTCACGGTTGAGAACTTTATCCGCCTGTTGACCGATCGCGTTGGCGCAGAGATGCCTCGAAGCAAGCGCCTCCTCACCGATGACCGAAGCAACATCCTAGTGTACATGACGGGTCATGGTGGAAACGAGTTCCTCAAGTTCCAGGATGCCGAGGAGATTGGCGCGTTTGATCTTGCGGATGCCTTTGAGCAGATGTGGGAGAAGAAGAGGTGGGCTATGATCTCCACCCTCATTTACTTGTTCAAATGCTAATGCTTTCTAGATACCATGAGATCCTCTTCATGATCGACACCTGCCAGGCGAATACCATGTACAGCAGGCTCTACTCTCCCAACATCATTGCTACCGGCTCTTCTGAACTCGACCAATCCTCCTACTCGCATCATGCTGACAACGATGTTGGCGTCGCCGTTATTGACCGATATACCTACTACAACCTAGAGTTCCTCGAAAACAACGTCAAGGATTTAAACAGTCAGAAGACGGTCGGCGAGTTGTTCGACAGCTATGACTATAACAAGATTCACTCCCATGCTGGCATGCGCTACGACCTCTTCCCCGGCGGTGCTGAGAATGCCCGTAGCCGCCTGATCACAGACTTTTTCGGCAACATTCAAAATGTCGAGGTTGACCGCAGCGGTAATCTGACTCTTGAGGAGGACCTGCTTGCACTCAGCAAGAAGATTGCTTTGCTGCGACAGGAGGAGGCAGAGGCGGCCAAGGAGGCCTCACCGCAAGAACCTGCCAGTGTGCCCGCAAGCGCGCCTACTGAGATGGCCAAAAAGATCCAGAAGGCCAAGGCTTTGACGGATGATAACTGGTGGACAAAGAAGGTGGTCAGTGCGACAGCTCTCGCTGGTTGCGCTCTTCTCTGGGGCCTGGGGTCCTTCTTGGAAGGTTGAGTGTCCAGTACCACTGTTTCTTTTATCATGTTTCTGTATTCATGAAAGCGTATGAATCAAGGAGAATGGCGTCATAGCAAATGGGCTCGGCACATTGCGTGTGTCTGTATGGATAAAGGGAGTCCCCAGATATGGCTCAGCGTGATGGTATTAAGAAGAGCTGTCGACCCGACGTCCAAGGAGCGCGATCGAAGCATCATCATCAGCGCCTTACAGTGCATAAATACCGTCACTGTGGGCCAAGGGGCCGCAATGGAGTTGGATATTAGTGGTCTGCCACTCGAGTCGAATATGAGACGGGGACCCATATGGACCTTTCGGGACTTATGATTACCTGCATGTATGGTATATATCATATATCGTTTCTAGATGACTCGCCGAATGACATGATAAACAAATACATTCAAGCTTACGTGACGGTTTGATAGTGAATATTTGGGAGTGTTGATATGAAGCTGGTGGACTCATTGAAGAGGTATATCGATGCCTTAGTCAGCAAACTTTTGGTGTTGAACATTTCACCTCCAACTTTGATCTGAGTTGAGACCTCAACTCTAGGTCGTCCCTCCTCATCTTCCGATCTACAACCCGGTCTCTCCTTTTCAGTGCATGTACTAGCAGCTATGGCTTTATGCTGTCTCCGGTAGCAATTCTTCAACGCGGGTGAACTTTTCATTCAACATGGACAAATCTAAGGTGAGAACAAAATGACAGGCACAAAATCTTAGAGGGTTTATCTTATGTCTGTCATACCTCGGCTCCGGCACGCTTAGATCAATTGTATCTTTGTTACTTGTTGATCCGGTTGTCAAGAAGGAAAGCGCTTGCTAAATGTAAGAATCCTCCAGACGCGGCCCCTTAGGACTATTCATCTCAAGTCGCGCCCACTTACAACACACGCCCTCGCGTGGTCCTGCGATGCCGAGCTTGCAGTCGCCACAGATGACACCATTTACATCTTCCTCCCTGAATACCCCAGAGGCGGCGGGCCCGACGACGCGGCCGAAGACGAAGAACTCCAGAGTCAATTTTCACTGTCCTACCGAGCCTCGGGCCTGATCCGCCCAGACCCGACCATCAACGCGCAGCTCTGTGCCTTTTCAGGCATCCGAGTTGCGGGTCCGCCTGCCAATGATGAGAACTGGTTCCCTGGTGTGGGAGGCGGCCTTGTCACCGGCTCGGGGGCTTCGATCTGCCAGATTGTGAGGTTGGAGTGGTCACCCCACGGGTTAGGGTGCAATCTGCGGCCCATTCTGACGGCCTTGTCGACAAATGGGGGCATCTATACGCTGGGCGAGCACATCGATCGGCAGTCTGCCATGATGGCCGGGATGCGAATTAGGAGCTTCAAGGCGTGGAAGACCCTTTGGGGATTGGGCGCTCAACTACCGCTGCCGGATGCAAGCCTAGAGGATGGATATCGAAACATGAATGAGCGGATTCGGTCGTTCTCCTGGGCGAAGCAAGTAGATGCAGGTAGGGCTCTTCTGGCATATTGCAATGATGCTGAGGAGGTTGCCATAATGAGCGTTCAGCTGTTCTCCAGGCTGAGAGATGAAGAGCCCTCAGGTGAGGAAACGCTTTGGGATGTTCGAGAAGTTGGGCGATTTGACGGCAGAGGGCAACATACCAAAGAAGATGTGAGTTTCCCTGAACGTGTGGTGACAAAAGTATCTAATGTGAAATAGGCCATGGATATCACGGATCCAGATTACGTTCCCCATGGGAGCGCTTTCTCATTGAAGTGGAGTCCTTGGTTTGTCTTTGAGGGCAAACGGATAGCCATACTGGCATATCTTGCCAAGAACTACGTTGGATTCCGACGAGTCACGATTCTTGGTGACTGGGAAAGGGGCCAAACTCCGCAGATTGAAGTCGACCAGACAGACATGACATCTATTTGCATGTTTCTTTCGACAGACGCGTATGTTGAGTGGGAACATCAGGTATGTATAGACTCATGGGTCGCTTGATCCTAGCTGACGCAGTGAAGATCATCTTTGAAGGCGACAAAGCGGTGGCAAGAGGTGTGATCGGTACGCCATTCGACGTGAAGCCATTCCAGGTTCCGTTCCTCGAAGCGGCCAAGGAGCCAGCCGAGCCGCATTACACCTGGGAATGCTCCACTACATACTCCAAGGAGGATGAAAAGACCTCGTCGAACCCAATTTCCGGTACGTAACCCTCCAGTGCTCATCGACCTAGGTAGCTAATGGTGATTTTTAGGACTTGTGATTCACGACCGAGATCTTTCCAACACAGCTTCAGTACCCTACTACTCGATAGTCAGACTGTCAGCAACTGCGAACAATCAAGACTGGTTCCAGACCAACCTCTCTGACGCGGAGGCTTCTCTCCCGGAGTGGGCGGCAAGGATTAGGAAACAAACCACACGGCTCGTCTCCAGAGCAATCGCGCTAGAAGACTTAGATTCTGATTCAGACGACTCCGAGGATGACTTCATGGAGGAAGACAGCTCTCAACTACAAGTCCATGAATCACGATACCGTATCTGGGGTATGGCTTGTTCACCGGGCGGCGGCGCGACAGCTGTGCTCGTGTCACGATATAGCACACAGCATCCAGAGCGGCGAGCCTTATGCAAACTGATGTTCGCAAGGGCCGAACAGGAGAAGGACGAACAAGAGTCGCAGAACGGAACGATGCCATCGGCGAGGCCCCTGACGATAGAAGGGCAAGTCTGGGAATGGATGTACGGTGGCGGGCCCGAGGTGCTTGGAACCACGGCAACGAGCAAGATATCACAGGAACTCGATAATTCGCCGCTCAGGGAGCAGTTCAAAAAAGTCGCAGTGAGCCAGCACTGCGTCTTTTGCGATATGGCGCTGCGGTTGGAAGGCGACGAGGCAAGGTGCGAGAACGGACACTTGTTTGGTATTCCATCCCCTATCCCTATTCTCTGTCGATGGGTATTGGCTAACAAACTGTTTTTTTCTGAATAGCTCGATGCGCCTCGACTGGATTGGCCATTATGGCCCCGGACGTCTCGCGGAGCTGCGCCGTCTGCGAGCTGCGATGTCTCAAGGTGACGGAGCTGACTCGAACTGCAGAGGAGCACTTCGGACCAGGAACAAAGGTGGAATCGTCGGGAGAAGTTTGCGGTGGATGTGGGGGAAAGTTTGTCGCCTGATTGATCTGAATCATACCGCATCAACTGCCCTGCCCTACTTTACTCGGTGATTCAGTTAAAGTTTTCCAGTTCTTTTTTATTCATCTGGCCTTTCATACCCCGCAGGCGAAATAGAGTCAGTCCAACGGTTGACCCCGCAAGTGAGACATTGCGCGGCAACAGCACCAATCATACCCTTCCGCCCGCGAACTGCCCTTGTGTCCCCTGAAAATCAGTGGGCAAATGCGCTTCCCGGGCGCTGGCGTCTCCATCAAGGCGACGTGACAGGGGGACCCTTAACTGTCGGGCCGCTAGTGGGCAGCAGCTGGCGTCCACTGGCGGCAAACGCCCTTCTTCACACTCCTTCGCCTTTCGCATTCTGCCACTTTTCTCCTCCCGATGCATCATCTCCCCCAAGACTCGTTTCTTCCTTATCTCTGTGGTAACCTGGCGATTGATCCTCCATCCCAAACCCTATCAAACTGTCTGTTTCAGGTGGTGCCGCCGCTGGTAGTCAATCCTGTTATCCAGCGGTCGGCAGCCGTCTCACTTATATCATGGCTGTTAGGCGCGCTGATGCCGCCCGGAAGGCGGAGAGCGCCAACTTTGAGGAGTGAGTTTAGAGCATATCAAGCCTCCAGTTTGCTATCGCGATGCTATTCCTGCCGTACTGGGCATGCCTTGTCAGTGCGCTGACATGTGTTGGCGCGGCGATCTAGGTCCCTCGCTTCCAAGCCATTCCTCTTTATCATCGGCGAAGAGCGCAAAGAGTTCCATGTCCACAAGGAACTTATCGGCCAGCTATCGCCTGTACTCAACGCCCTCGTCAATGGAAACATGAAGGAAGCCCGCGAGGGTCGTGTCGAGTGGCCAGATCTCCATGTCGACACCTTCGTGCGCTTTGCCAAGTTCGCCTACTCGGGAGACTACAATGAGGCAGAGCCCGAGTTTCTCATCCCGGAAGTTCCTATCGTGGACGCTGTGCGGGTGCCCACGCCAAACTCCAACCCCGAGGAACTAGACCAGCAGACTATCGACTTGACCGGTCAAGAGGATGATGGTGACTCCCTGTCTGAGGAAGGCGATTCAGATGGATTCAGTAGCGACGGCTCTGACTTGGACGGGCCCGGGGAGGGTCATGATGACTCCAGCCTTGAAGACAGCTTGGATGACGACCCCGATGGTTCTCTCTCCGATGACTCTATCGACCAAGATCCGGTTCCGGCTTTACCCTACTACGCCACTTCCTCCGAAGCATCATCCACTCTAGACAACGTCAGAAACTACGGCGCACCCCGGGTTAACGCGCAGCCAAGCATACCCCGTAACCCGTGGGTAATAGATAATACAGGGGCTGGTTTTCGGGATCTGGAACTTCCCTATTCTGTTATCCAATATGTGAGCATTTGGAGAGCCTACCTGGAAGGTCGCGTCCAGTGTCCCATTGAGGAGAGTTATCCGCGCAAGCGCCAGCGACAGGAGGGCGGTTTTAACTCGCAATTCCCCGAGCCTCTTAACCGGAAGTACGAGGCAATCAAAGTGTTCATGGAGAGTGATTGGCCTATGTCTTCAGGGTACTCTCATCGCTCGAACAAAGGCCCTTATGAGTCGTATCGGCCTGTCTTCCTCAGCCATGCACGTCTATACATAATCGCAGACAAGTACGGCGTCGAGAAACTGCGCAGACTTGCGCTGCACCGCCTCCACCGCACACTCACCCATTTCGCCGTCTACTGGGAGCGCGTCCCTGACCTTGTCGCCCTCGCGCAGGAGATATTCGACAATACCGTGGAGAAGGACGACGCGCGTCTGGTCATCGTCAACTACTTTGCGTGCATTATCGAGCACATACGGGACTGCCCAGAGCTGATGGACTCCCTGCGTAGAGGAGGCGATTTCCCGGCAGCACTGGTCGAGAAGATGGCGATGCGGTTGTAGTCGAAGCGGCAAATGCTTCGGAAGGCTACCGCTATGGATCACTACAGAAGGCTGCTGCCTGTGGGAGATACTACAGAAGAAGTCTGCAGAGACAGATGAATATAATGGAAGCGAGGCGTTTGGGGTTGACAAATATATATTTATACCTAAGTCTTTAGAATCTTGCCATAGGCTACTTTAAGGGGTTTACTTTTGGAACATATGGATTCTATCCTTCTCGACACCAAAGTCTAGGAACCAAAAGTAGCTGAGTGGAGTTGGACGCCAGAAACTACCTACCTCTCATCCTCTCCTACGGACTCAACCTCTTCAACTTCCACTCATCAGCCTCGCTCTCCTCCTCCCGCTCATACACAAACCGATCATGCAGCCGGCTCTCCCTCCCCTGCCAGAACTCGATTCGGTCTGGGATGATTCTCAGGCCGCCCCAAAACTCAGGCACGGGGATCTTGTCCTCCCCCTCGAACCTCTCCTCGACCTCGTCGACCCATCGCTGAAGCTGCTTCCTCCCATCGTCACCCTCACCCTGCGGCTCCAGCACTTGGCTCTGCCTACTCGCCCAGGCGCCAATCCTGCTCCCCCTCGCCCGCGTGTCGTAGTACGTCTGGCTCTCCTCCCTGCCGATCTTCTCGACACGGCCCTCGACGTGGACCTGCTGCTGCAGCGCCTCCCAGAAGAACAGCAGCGCGGCGTGCGGGTTGCTCGCCATGTCGGCGGCCTTGCGCGACGTGCCGAGGTTGGTGTAGATGACGAAGCCCCGCGGGTCGAGCTCCTTGAGATAGACGGTGCGAGAAGAGACTCGCCCCGAGGGGAGCGACGCCGTGGAGAGGGTGCACGACTCTGGATGGGCGACGCCAGAATCGTCCTTCTGCGCGCGCGAGAACCACTGGTTGAATTGCGGGATGGGCGTCTTGGGGTCGAGCTGGGAGCGCACGAGGGTGCCCTTTGTGAACTGCTCAGCCTGGCCGTGCGCCTGATGGCCCGCGGGGGCAACTGAGTGAAGCATTACAAGTCAGTATCACCACCGTCACAGCTTCTCCCATCGCGAGTTGTGAGTGTGAGTGTGAGGGCTAGCAAAAGGTTTAAAAAAACATACAGATGAGCTTGGAGGTCTCGGGCGGCGGATGAAGAGCCATTCTCGCAGTCGACAGAATTCTAGCAGCAGGTGTAAGGCGCATTGACTAGCAAAACCAGCTGCGATGTTGTGGTGAGATAAGGAGATGGACGCATACAATGATTTATGAGAGGTATCTGCGAGTCGGTACGTACCCTCTTGGTGGGGTGATCCATGACATCGTCGAGGGGTAATTTACTCCCGAATCGGGAGATTTCGAGGCTCTGCACTCGATAGCGCTAGTCCCTGCAGGAGAGGGTGTGAAGAGGCACGACAGTCCACCACGTAAGTTTACACGTACGTTTATAGAGTGAGGCATGCAAAGAGATTATGATAGTATCAAAATCTCTACCTATGTCATGTTTTATGCTCACGTGATTGCTCTCTCATCGCTGGGTATTCCCCCGGCCAGACCGGTCAACCTCCACAACCTGATATTCGCGCCACAATAACCCACAACACACGACAGAACATACACGTACATACGCAATACACAACGCACAGATAGAATAAAATAGAATAATGTATACAACGTATACGACATATACGACATATATACATATATACATACATACATAAAACTCATACGCACGACGCGAGTCGCGGTTACACATTGTCTAAAACATTTCATGTCGTCACGGGCATAATCCGGAATGCTTGCTAACGCACGCCAATTTCTATCCGGCTCTCAAATACAATCTTGGAACAATTCCAATTCATCAAACTTTTCATCCCACTTCCATCTTCTACGAGTCAGACATAACCAGCGCCAACAGGGCCATGCGGCAGTAGAGGCCGTAACGCATCTGCAGAGAATGTCAGTAGTGTTCGCTATCAGAGAATGATGCGGCTGCGTGCTTACCTGTCGGAAGTATGCGGCCCGCTGGTCAAAGTCCACCTCCTCAGCAACCTCCTCGTTACGAGGCAGAGGGTGCATCACAATCATGGAGCTCTTGGCGTGCTGGAGCGAAGCGTTGTCCACGCGGTACGAGTTCTTGACCCGCTGGTACTCCTCCTCACTAGGGAAGCGCTCACGCTGCACACGAGTGCAGTAGAGGACATCGCTGCGAGCGAGGATCTCAGGGGTCAGAGTCTCAGACTCGCACAGAAGCTGTCCAGACGCCACCAACTGCTCCCGCACCTTGGCCGGCAGAGCCAGAGCCTTGGGGGCAACCAGCTGGACCTGAACGTGGTAGTGTCGGAGCAGATACACAAGGGAGTGTACAGGTCGACCGTAGAGAAGATCACCCAGGAAGGTAATGGTCAAGCCCTGGACGGTACCCAACTCCTCACGGATGGTGAAGAGGTCCAGGAAAGCTTGTGTGGGGTGCTCCTTGCTGCCGTTGCCGCCATTGATTACAGGCACAGGGCAGTACTTCTCGGCAGTGTGTACGCTGCTCTCCTCAGGGTGGCGGAGGACCACAGCGTCACCATAACAGGCCAGAGTACGGAGGGTGTCCTGCAGAGTCTCACCCTTCTTAACGGACGAGTGAGACGTGGAAATGGCGATGGTACGGCCACCAAGGCGCTGCATGGCAGCGTCGAATGAGGCCGAAGTGCGTGTCGAAGGCTCGTAGAAGAGTGTGGTCAGGACGCGGCCTCGGAGAATGCTGAGAACACCCTCACGTTGCACACCAAGGCGCATCTCCTGAGCAACAGTGAAGAGCAGATGGAGATCGGCTCGGCTGTAAGACTTAACAGACAGTACGTGGGTGTTCTTGAAGGCAGAAGGCTGTGACAGCAGCTGCTGAAGCGAAGAGCTAACCAGAGGCTGCATCTGCAGGCCAGGCGCAAGCTCGTCGCCAGGGGTAGCACCACGAGCAGACGACGCGCCGGCGTCGACACCGTGGAGGCGATTCAGGGGCTTGAAACCGCCCAGCATGGACAGCCGGCGGGCCTGAGGCGACTCGGCCGTCTGGGTGATGGACAAGGTCGGCTTAATAGGCGGCGACATGGGGGGGGCAATATGCGCCGACATATCCTTGCCCTGAGGCGAGACAGGTAGAACCTCACCGTCGAGGCAGACAGTAGTGTTCTGGAAGGTGACTCGCTGAACCGACGCGCGCATGCGGCGGCCCTCGAAAGGAGACCAGAAGGCACCAGGAGCCACGGTGTAAGGACGGTCAATCTCGGCCTCAATGGTGGTACCGGCCTGCTCGTGGAGCTCAAAGATCTCCATGGGGTTGGTGTAAAGACGAGCCTTGAGATCGTCGATAGTGAGGCGACCCTCGGCGACCGACGTCAGCAGCAGGGGGAGAGCATCAGCAATACCCATTGCGGGGTCACCCTTGTGGCCGAGAGAAGTGGCCAGGCGATAGGGGAGACTGCCGATAGAGAAGACATCAATAGTGGAGATGTGCTGCCACAGAGCGGCTTGATCAGCAGCCGTCGGGAGACGCTCGAAGTCGGGGTAGTCATCGCGCGAAAGGTAAAGGGAGTAAATGGACACATCGCAGGTAACCTTCAGGCCCTTCTCTTTGCTGAGCGCGATGAGCTTGATGTCGTCGCGGTTGGTGACCGACGTGACGTGGATACGACGGTTGTGCAAGCTAGCGAGGAGCAGGATCGAGGCCAGATCGGTCAGCTTGGCATCAGTGACGATAGGCTTATGAGGGGGCCAGGCGTCGAAGTGGGCTGTTACAGCGGCAACCTTGCTAATGTTGCCCGAAAGGTGGTTGAAGGGGATGAAGAGGGATCCCACCTCACCAGTGACGTGGCTGATCTGGTCTGCATTTTCCGAAGTCGCTGCTACAGAGAAGTTGTAGTCGCAGTAGCCGCCGCGTCGGCTGTTGAGCTGAGCAGCGTTCAGGGTGATGGCATCGGTAATGGAGCCATCCACACCTAGAGGCATGAATCGGATCATGCTGAAGCCGGACGAGATGGACGCCTTGGTAACCGTCTGCAGGTCCAGGCTGCCAGGAGAAATAATACCGGGGACAAAGGCGGCAATGTTGATCAAACCGGGCAGCACGACGGTTTGGTGGCTAGTCTGATAGTCGCGCTTAGACACCTCAAGTTCAAAATGGCGGGCAATAGCCTCGATGAGAATTTTGGCGTTCTTGACGTTGGTGACAAGCGGGATCTGGTAGTCGACAGCCATGCGTCGGGTCTGGTAACCCTTGCTCATATAGTTGGCAGGGCGGCGGTACTTGTTGTTGGAAGGCAAGTTGATGTACAGATCGATGGTGTTCTTGGCCAGATGCTGCGTGAGCGAGAACTCAGAGGTGGTGTCCTCCTCCTCCTTGGCGAAGGCCTCAAGGTACTGGACCTGGACGCCGTGCTCCTGGAGGAAATCGGCTGTACCAGATGTGGCAAAGAGCTTGTAGCCAATCTTCTCGAGCTTTTGCACAGCAGGAAGCATTTCGCGCTTGTCCTTAAACGAACCAACGGACAGTAGGATGTTCTTCTTGGGGATCTTGAAACCAGTGGACATGAGAGCCTTTAGGTAGGCCTCGTTCTTATCAACACCAAAGCAGGCAACCTCACCGGTAGAGGCCATCTCGACACCGAGGACAGGGTCAGCACCCGAGAGACGGGAGAAACTGAACTGGGGCACCTTGACACCGACGCAGTTGGGTGCGAGATCGGTGGGAGGATACTCCTGGAAAGGCTGGCCCATGATGGCCTTGGTAGCCATCTCAATCAGGTCAACACCCATGACCTTGGACACAAAGGGGAACGAACGCGAGGCACGGACGTTGCACTCAATGACCTTGATGTCGTTGTCCTTGGCAATGAACTGGATGTTGAACGGACCAGTGACGTTGAGAGCGGCACCAATTTTGCGAGTGGCCTCCTCGATGCGCCTGATGGTAGTCTTTTCCAAGTCCTGAGGGGGCAGGATGAGGGTTGCATCACCGGAGTGGACACCAGCGTTCTCGACGTGCTCCGAGATGAAGTGGCCAACGACAATACCGTCCTTAGCAACGGCGTCCATCTCAATCTCCTTGGCGTTCTCAATGTATTTGGTAATGACAACGGGATGCTCGCGGGAGACCTCGGCGGCTTGAGCCAAGTAGTTCTCGAGATCCTTCTCCGAGTAGACCGTGTTCATGGCGGCACCAGAGAGAACGTAAGAAGGTCGAACCAGAACGGGGTATGAGACATTGTTGCAGAAAGACTGGGCCTCCTCGAAACTGGTAAGCTCCTTCCAGGTCGGCTGGTCGACCTCGATGCGGTCCAGCATACGAGAGAACTTGTATCGGTTCTCAGCGTTGTCAATCATCTCAGGAGAAGTACCCAAGACCTTGACGCCAGCACGGTGCAGAGGCAGGGCAATGTTGTTAGGGGTCTGGCCACCCATGGCACCCAAGACACCGCTCGAGTTCTCAAGCTGGTAGATATCCAACACAGTCTCAAGGTTGATGTTCTCAAAGTAGAGCTTGTCTGCTTCATCGTAATCGGTACTCACGGTCTCAGGGTTGTAATTGACCATGATAGTCTTGAAGCCAGTAGCGCGAAGGGTGCGGATAGCGCGAACTGAGCACCAATCGAACTCAACTGAGGAACCGATACGGTACACACCAGAGCCCAAAACCATGACACCATGGTCGTCGAAGGTGATGTCGTGCTCTGACGCATTGTATGTCATGTAGAGGTAGTTGGTGAAAGCGGGGAACTCCGCCGCGACAGTATCGATCTGCTTCACGAAGGGCTGGATACCAGCGTCGAGTCGCAGTCGTCGAACAGCGATCTCGTTGGAGCTCCAAAACTTGGCGAGCTGTCGGTCGCAGAAACCGAGACGCTTGGCCTGTAGCAGGATAGACGGGCTCTTGGCAATATCGGTAGTGCCGTAGCTGGCCATCTTCTTGGCGAAGTCGCTCAGTCCCATGAGCTTTCGGAGGAACCACTTGTCGATCTTGGTCAATTCCCAGATCTTGTCGACGGTGTAGCCCTCATGCATGGCGTTGGCAATAGCAAACAAACGCTGATCGGATGGAGTCTGGAGCTCGTCGTCGATGCTCATCAGGGCCTTGGTCTCGCCAAAGCCGAGATTGTGGAAGTCAATCGCACGGATTGCCTTCTGAATGGCTTCTTCGAATGATCGGCCGATACTCATAACCTCACCCACACTCTTCATCGAGGATCCGAGTTGAGTGGACACTCGAGTAAACTTCTTGAGATCCCATCGGGGCATCTTGACTACAACATAGTCGAGCGAGGGCTCGAAGCAGGCGCAGGTGACCTTGGTGACGGAGTTGGAGATCTCCTTCAGAGGAATGCCGAGACCAAGCTTGGCGGCAATAAACGCCAAGGGATAACCAGTGGCCTTGGAGGCGAGAGCAGACGATCGAGACAGACGAGCGTTGACTTCGATGATGCAGTATTCGCGGGAGAAGGGGTTCAGGGCATACTGAATGTTACACTCTCCAACAACACCGAGGTGGCGGATGACGTTGACTGCTGTGGTTCGCAGCATGTTGTAGTCTTCGTCAGACAAGGTCTGGGAGGGGGCCACAACAATTGAGTCGCCAGTGTGAATACCAAGGGGATCAAAGTTTTCCATGTTACAGACCGTAATGCAGTTATCCTGAGCATCACGAACAACCTCATACTCGATCTCCTTCCAGCCCTTCATACTGCGCTCAATGAGAACCTGGGGACTGGCGGCGAAAGCCTTGTTGCAGAGATCAAGTAGCTCCTGCTCGTTGTTGGCGAAACCACTGCCAAGGCCACCGAGGGCATAGGCGGCGCGCACAATGACGGGGAAGCCAATGTCCTTGACAACGTGCATGGCCTCGTCAATGTTGTTCGCAGAAGCGGACTTGGCGCACTTCTCGCCGATAGAGTCCATGCTTCGCGCGAACAGCTCACGGTCCTCGGTGGTGATGATGGTGTCGATGGGCGTACCCAGGACCTTGACGCCGAGCTCCTCAAACTCGTCCTTGAGCTGGATACCGACCTGCAGGGCGGTCTGTCCACCGAAAGTGACGTAGATCGCATCGGGGCGCTCATACAGAATGACCTTGCGGACAAATTCGGCGTTGACGGGAAGGAAGTAGACCTTGTCCGCCAGACCCTTGGAGGTCTGAATTGTAGCAATGTTGGGGTTGATGAGGACGGTGTAGATGCCCTCCTCCTTCAGAGCCTTGATGGCCTGGCTACCGGAGTAATCGAACTCACCGGCCTGACCGATGCTGAGACCACCACTGCCGAGGACAAGGACCTTGCGAACCGACACACGGGGGTGCAGACGCTCGTTCTCCTCGATGGTGCCGCCAGGGAAGCTGACGGGGGCCTTAAGCAGCGCGGGGTTCTCGGCGCAATTGGCGATGGTGTCAATGAAGACGTCGAAGAGGAACTCGGTATCGCGAGGACCGGGAGTGCTCTCGGGGTGGAACTGGACACTGAAGTAGGGCTTCTCGCCGTGCATGATACCCTCATTGCTGCCGTCGTTGGCGTTGACAAAGAGCTCCTTCCAGCCACCAGTCAAGCTGGCTGCGTCGACGGCGAAACCATGGTTCTGAGAAGTGATGTGACACTTGCCAGTAATCATGCTTGTGCAGGGAATGTTGTGACCACGGTTACCGAACTTCATCTTCTTCGTTGTAGCGCCAGAAGCACGGGCCAGGAGCTGGTGTCCCAGACAGATGCCAAAGACGGGAATCTGGTTCTTCTCAAGCACAGCAGAAAGGTTTTTGATGGTGTTCTCGAGCACGGCGGGGTCACCAGGACCGTTGGAAAGGAAGAGACCGTCGTACTCCTCAGCCGCGCTGGAAATGTCGTAGTCCCAGGGGCACACGAGGACTTCGACACCGCGCTTGAGGAAGCACCTCAGCTGGTTGTACTTCATACCGACATCGAGACACAGGACACGAATGGTACGCCCTGACGGGTGCTTACGGGCGACCGAAGGAGGAGGCTTATACAGCTTAGGGGCCTTGATGGACACTACACAAAGACAATGAGCATGCGTCTTCAAATGCGAAAACGCTTAGAGACTCACCCTCTTCCACCAAGTTCTTGGTATTAGGATTGACCCAATCGAGCTGCTCGAAGTGGTCGAGGGGCGTAGGGGCCAAGGGGGCATCGACCTGGCCATTGACGGCGCCATTGGCCATACCACGAGCTTCAAGGCGCATCTTGCCGAGCATGCTGCCCTTTTCGCGGATCTTCTTAGTGAGGGCTCGGGTGTCGACGCCGTACATGGCGGGGACGCCCTGCTCCTTCAGCCAGGTGCCGAGGGAGGAGGAGGCGAGGAAGTGAGAGTAGTCCTCGCCGCAGTATGAGGCCGTAACTAGACCAGCAATGTGAATTTGGTTAGACTCGAAGTGAGCGGGCAGGTCGCCAAGGAGCTCATCCATGGTTTCGCGCGAGGGAACGCCATAGTTTCCGACCAAAGGAAAGGTTATGACGAGGATCTGGCCGCGATACGAAGGGTCTGTAACGGACTCGGGATACCCCACCATGCCCGTCTGGAAGACCAGCTCTCCAGCAATGCTCTTCTGGGCGCCAAAGCTGTAGCCCTGGAAGGTGGAGCCATCCTCAAGCTCGAGGCAGACGAGACCATCATCCTCGCAGCCCACCTCGCGAGCAGACGCCGGTGGTTGAGGAGCGAAAGACATTTTTGTGGTTGTGAAGGAAGAAGAAGAAGCTTCTACACAAGTTGAAACGTGAGCGCCCGAGTAGCGCGGGGCAGAAGACGAGGGAGGACAGCGAGATTGCGAGCGACGGCCGGCAAGAAAACTCGTTTTCAGAGCTTCCCTGGTCTGGTCAGAAGCTGTCTCGCAATCATCAGCCTCAGTAACAGCTGCGGGAGGAGAGGATGTTTGGGAGAGGAGCGAGGGTTTGGAGAGGAAGAGATGGAAGAAACGAGGGACGTCGATGGATGCGGCACTTGAACTTTTTTTTTCTTTTCGACCGGCCTCGTTGCTTAGCTTTACAGCACCCTTCTAGGATGCTCCCCGCCGCCGCTAGCGCAGGTAAAGGGAATGTACCATTGGCCAATCGCAGAGCGGTTCCCCGAAAGCGTCCAATCGCAGCATTCCAGGGGACGATGCAGGGACGCTAGAGTGCCCCGCAATGCCTTGCCTTGGCCGAACCCCCTCGAGCCTCTCCACAGCTGGACAACAAACTTTCATCATGGGCGATCAACAAGCTCAGCTCATGGTTGGATTCGACGTCGCTGGCAAGTGGGCTACGAGATCAGCGGTCAGGGTTTGGGGGTCACAGCCGGTCACCGAGGCTCAAAACGGCGAAGACAGTGGCGGGGAGAGAGTCGTCACAACCCCGAGCAGTATGTCCGTGGGACTATGTACCGGTATTTCCATGTCAAGGTCGTTGTCATGGCGAAGCATAGGACAAGCGAGACAAAGCAATCAGCGATGGATTGCCTCTGTCTCTAGCAATCTCTGGCAAAAGTCACTGGGAACCATTCCAGGAGCCAGAGTCTGTACCTATGCAAATCATAAGCCTACGTGCAGATACAGTGGCTCATAATTATTAGTTAAACTGCGACGGGACAGTGGCTTTAGCTGACGCCCGCCGGCATTCGGAGCGATCAAGGACGGCATTGTCACGCCCGGGCCGCAACTAAAAAGCCTGCTGAGGCTAAACTAAATACCCCCACTCTCTGCCATCGGATATCCACCTCCACAGACCGAGAAAGATTTTTTTTCTCTCATTCTGCCTGAGAGCCGCTATGGAAACCCATCATGCAGGTGCAGATTTTCTGCATTGCAATGAGTTCATGTCACGCGAGCACGAGGTCCTCCTAAATCAACTCGAATTCATAGCTACCACAGAAATCAGCTGATAGAGTCTACTATAACCAGCACGAAAGTGCTTATCCTAATCTAAAAGACACTCACAAAACTATTTCATGAGTGTTTTTATGGACATCACCAGTCGAGGCTTTCCCAGCATTCGGGATCCGAGTGTTGGTTATTAGTGACCGGCCAAGTATTCTTCCAACCGCTTGGCGAGCTACATCATCGCATCAGTCGCAATCAACATGATACACACATGCCGATTCAGAATTAAACTCTATATGATTGAGGCTTACAGAAGAAAGCCATACGTGTAACCATTGCCATATAGACATGTAGTTTTGTTTCATCATGAGTCCTCCCGAAACATGCTCCTCAACGCCCTAAGCCAGGCCAACCCTCGCAAATCTCTTCTTCCTCCCAGGAATTTCCCACCATACACTCCCCATTTAAGGCCAGGTTAGACCATCAAAGTCCAAATTCACTACTTTCCACAACTTCAAATCAACACTCACAAGACAAAAACACTGTGTAAATGCCATACACAAGCATGACGGACCAATCCAAAACTCCCATGCGCAATGTTTATAAACTCTCCCCTCATATGTACACCTCGGTTTGCCAAATGCCAAACCATCGTCACTATGAGAGCATGCCAGTTTGAGGCATCGGGGGTGCCGGCATGTTCGTCATCTGAGGCGTCCTCTGAGCCGTTGGACTAGCCTGGTTCGCCGCTGGATTCCCGAGCTTCTGTCCACCTGCTTGCGCGCGGAAGGCCGGCTCCTTCTTGGGATCAAATCCAGGAAAGGCGGCCCGTAGCCTCGAGTACAGATCCTTAATGCTCTTATCTCGTTCTTCACGGTCTGACACTGGGTCGATCTTGTTGTCTGAACCATCCGGTCCCACAGCTGGTGTCCGAAGCCTGAGTGAGAGGTTGAGAGGGGGGGCGCTGAGATACGCCGGGCAAGGGGGTACTTTGACCTCAGGCTTCCGATCTGCAAGTGCTGCCATATATGAGAGATTTGCCTGCAATCGTCTCATACACCTAAACATGGCATTGTCAGTCATCATCAATGACATCAATCATGCATGACTTACTGGAGGTAGTCTTGCTGTAACAGAGTCTCCTCTTCTGTTGGCTTCTTGTCGCCCGCATTTCCGTCCGTCACATGCTCCTTTTTCAGTTCTTGCTGCGTCATCTGAAGCTGTATCGATTCGTAGAGAAGTTCATGGTTGATATCGAGCAGCACAGAAAAGCGCTCTTTGTCGCGAGATTCTGTCCCGGGACTCAGCGGCGTCCCTACCGTCGGGCCTCCATTGAGGGCCGCTCCTTGCTTTGAGGAAAAGGTCGGTGTTTGGGGCGTCGACGACGTAGCAGGCGGCTGTTTTTGCTGCTGTGGCTGTTGCGTCTGCAGCTGTTGAGGTATTTGTTGCTGCTGTTGCTGTTGCTGCTGTTGTTGATGCTGCTGATGCTGCTGATGCTGCTGATGATGCTGCTGCTGCTGCTGTTGCTGATGCTGCTGTTGCTGATGCTGCTGCTGCTGCTGCTGATGATGATGATGCTGCTGCTGCTGATGATGCTGATGTTGTTGCTGTTGCTGTTGCTGTTGCTGTTGCTGTTGCTGATGCTGTTGTTGCGGTGGTTGCTGTTGCTGGCTGGTCGGCGTGTGGTTTTGTGATGGTGGTTGAGGTGTCGAGAACTGTCCCTGCTGCGAGGGCAAGGCGTTGTTTGGTGTACCTTGTAGAGCACTCGGGGGTCTTTGAGGAGTCGAAACCTGGCCCATGGCGGCAGGATTAGGAGGTTGCTGCTGCTGTTGCTGTTGCTGTTGTTGCGGCTGCGGCTGTGGCATACGCTGCATCATCTGAGGCTGCTGAGGCATGCCGGCCTGGTTCATGGGGAAGCCTTGCATGCCGCCAGCCATCATATAGTTCGGAGTAAAACCTTGAGGACCGACCGACGAGGGGACAACTTGGCCATAGGGCGCACCGGGGAATTGCTGCTGGTATCCTGCCACTGTACTCAAGGGATCAGCCATCGTGGTTTAAAGACGAAGGGGCGGTAGGTCAGGGCGCAAAGTGATTTGCGACGCGATCGCTCGCAGGCGCGCCTGGACATGACCGAGATATCGTCTGTACCTCATCGGCAACATTGGCAGTATCGACGAGATGATCAAATCCAGGCGCGTCGCGAACCGCACGACCAAGAGCATGGGGCTCTGAAGATGAGACACTCACTCTGGCCATTGGCAGCCATATGTGGCATACCGGCGCTCGGCATCATTCCAGGCCCGCCGGGCATCATTTGAGGATTCGCGCCAGGGCCGAAGGCTCCCTGGGGAGCCATGCCGGCAAACTGCTGCTGCTGGTTATACATCATCTGCTGGGCGGCTGGCTGGGCTCCGGGCTGCTGTGGGGCAGGGTTGTTGAAGGAGGGAGCATTGTTGCCAAAGCCATAACCGGCGGAGTACATGGCTGCCAGGGCGTCAGGCGTCAGGGCAGCGCTTCGAGCGGCAGCGGCAGCGGCAGCAGCAACGTCAGCGCGTAGCAGCGACAGCGACAGCGACGGCGATCCAGGGCGTGCGTAGAAGGCGGGCTTGTTGCTGGCCGGCGACGGATGGGGTCGAAATCGGTCTGGGCGAGCAGGCGACGCGCAGGCGACGGCGAACAAAAGGTGGGCGTGGAGGCTGGCTGTGGACGCGGTCCGGGATTGGAAACCTGGGCGGGCTTCAGGTTGGGAGTCGACGTTGGACGGTTGGACGTGGTTGTGTGGGGCAAGGCCACGGCCTGGAGACGGCTTCCGTCACGGCTATTCGACGCCGACCACGCCGAAGGTGTGCAACCAGGTGCTGCCCTGCATATAAAACGTATCACGTAGAATAAGATCCGTATGGGATCTGCTGTCTGACGGGTCGTTTCGAGACTGAACTGCGTCCAGAATTAGAGAGACCCTGCTTGGGTGATTCAGTGACAGAGTCCCCTGTAGAACGATAGCGTGACACGCTTTTATCCGGAAACCCGCAGCGGCGATGATGATGAATTATAGACCGGGATGGCGCCAGGGAAGCGCGGCCAGGGTAGGACAAGCGCTGAACCAGGCTGTGATTAGATTGATTACCTTGGATTGCAGGTATGGGCTGGCGCCAATGGAGGGATGGCGATCAATGTCAAAGCAGCGACGATGAATGAGTTTGCCGTGCTGGTGTTGTTACAGGAAGACAAGATCGGTCCTGGCTGGCCGTGCGTCGGGAAATTCTTTTCAAGCCACTTGAGCCGCACAAGGAAATGCGCGTCATGCAGAGCCAAGACCAAACGGCAGAATTGACGGCTGTACCTAGCTTGTAACATAGTAACACTCTTTTCAATGGATTCTGCCACGAGGTCGAAGGAATACTTCGCCGGCCACGAATTGTCTACGACTCTGTCCCTGACTAAGGCTGGACCGATACCAAAGAGCTTGGTTCACAACACAGTATGCAAGAACAACGTCAACTAGAATCCTGCGAACAAAGAGCATGTCCAGAAAGTAAAAAGATATGGTCACGCTGTGGGGGATGGGGGATTTAGCAGCTGGCCTTGGAGGGAGATGGTAAGGCATTTTATCTGTTGGGTTCAATTGGAAAGGTGTTCGCTTTAACCATTAAGATTAGTTGAGGCATGAAGAACACGGTGTTGACTGTTGCTGCATATTGTGACGCACCTGGGAAGTCTACTGCGTTTGGTTGATGTGCCTGTGGCATTAGGCATGATGCCTCTACTGCGTACATAGCTGTGTCACTGAGTTACTGCCTTCGCTGGACGGTGGTGGCCGCATAGGACTCTGTAAATACTTTCTGAATTAATTACAGTTAGCAGGAGTGGCGGATTCTCCGATTGAAGGAGACCAACAAAAGTACATATGTCTTCTTAGAGCAGGTAGTAGCTTGGGGCTACTTGTGAGTTACGCTCGGGAGGCTCACAGTACTTCATGTGAGGAAGGTTAAGCAGCAACGGTTTCGCTTGAGGGCCAGCATGAACAGCCCTGAAGTGCTTCTCTTCAATAGACCTTTTAGTACACAGCTCAAATCATATAAAAGACTCGGTACCAAGCGGTCTGCGTCAATTGTAACCAAATGTGATCGATGCCCTTCGGGACTAAATACGTATGTTAATGAGTAGTTATGATAGGAGATCATAGTTGAAATGAAGCCAAAAAACATTACCTTACAGGATCACCGAGGACTCTGAATAGGTAGTCAGGCTTGTGTATTGCCAATGTTCCAGCCTGGGTCCTGAGACTGAGTGAGGAATTAGATCAGGGGCGTGGGGGTCAGTGACGCTCTTTCTCACAACGTCAAGCTCTGGTGACTAAACCTACCATCTAAAGACATTTTCCAACCGGTCATCAACCAGTGGTTACTAACAGAATGCCCCTTCACCCTGAATGTCAAGTGCAGATGAGTTCATTGGTCTTGAACCACTTGTAACCAGGAGTCAGGAACATGTAAGAACAGCTCAAGGCAGCATGTTAGAAGATCACCCTACAGCCTTATGATTCAGGTACCACTTATATTCTATTAGAT
>JAAVUK010000345.1:0-33528 GCA_014899095.1 Fusarium buxicola
CGTCCAGGAACATCTGCCATGCTCCATATCTGGTTGACCGAGCCGGAACACGTCCTGGCTGCAACCGATGCCTGGTCATCAGAACGAGCTATTAGTCTACCGAGGGGCGACACAAAAAATGACAACAAAATAGAGCGTCATTATCTTGATCATTTTTATGTATCAGAGGCGGCGTAGATCTAAATAATATGGAGTGGGAGGAGTCAATTTTCGTCCATACATGGAGGTAATTTGAGTGCAGCCATTGTTATGTCGAGGAAAGAGAATGGCCGAGTACATCGTTAAGTTATATATACATATGAGGGTGCGACTTGAAAAAAACATTGTTTCGATTGTCTATGTAAAATCTTCGTAAGTAGTTTCAATACCGTTTGGACTGGCATTTGCCCTCTATGATCACGCAGCATTTTCCCTTTCGCTCTCCAGCGACGACTTGTTTGCGCCACGACTCGCAGTGTGTTTTCTGTCTGCAGCCCACAACTTGAGTCGCTTCCCCCCACAAAGCAGAAACGTGAGTGCAAACGCAACTTGAACAGTTT
The DNA here is from genome assembly GCA_014899095.1 of Fusarium buxicola. Lineage (NCBI taxonomy): Eukaryota > Fungi > Ascomycota > Sordariomycetes > Hypocreales > Nectriaceae > Fusarium > Fusarium buxicola. Next base: position 540 of record JAAVUK010000345.1, read on the forward strand.
TTGTGAGTAAGCTTTTTTTCCTTCTCGAAGCGAAGGACCCATATCTATTCTCGTTCTTAAATCTAACTCACCCCAATCCAGACTCCAGCGTTGACCTTGCCTAACAGCTGACACAAGCGCGGAGTACCCGCTCCCAGTCGTTCCCTTTACCAAAAAACAACAGAAGAAAAAGCAGACAAAATGAGAAAATTTCACCATACACACAGAAAATATTCTTTTGAGACCTTATTTGCACTTGAATCCCCGTTTCAACGACCAAACCCTTGCCGATCAGGCAGATACAGCATTGAGGACTATGGTGTTTGTACCATGCTTCTGCTGGGCATGCCGTCTCATATTGAACGTGGTAGTATGGGGCTTTCCGCAAATTCCACACGGGACGATTTTCCTGGAAAACAAAGAACTCAGCTATCTCGTCTAGCGGGGACGAAGAAAGTGATATGTTTGAGGAAATGGAAAACTTACCGCCTCGGTCTGGGTTCGGCTGGTGCACCAGCAGTGGCAAGATTGTCCGGTGTCGCCTTGGTGCCCGCGTCTGACACAGATAGTCGGAACTTGACATATACCTTGTCGCTGAGAATTTCCTAAGTTTCCTCGTGTTAGTGGCCTTTGTATCCGTAATTTGGCTGCCATTACCGGCCGTGGATCATGCCCCGCTAACCTTTCCAACAGTCATCATGTAGTCTTGTACTTCATCAATGCTCTGCAAGTAACCAAGGTCAACAAACTTCTCCGCAATCGAGAGAACCCCTGCAGAAGAGACATCCTTGAAGGTTTCTTCGTCTTGTAAAGCCGTAGGTACGAGTTCTTGATGTGATTCCTGACGTCGAAGCGTTCTTGATTGAAGGAGTGATACGAGTGCAGGCCTTTTGCTGTGATGCCTCGGCCGGAGAGAATATACATCAATTCGCCATAATCGTTAAGAAAGGAAAGCATGTTAGTAATAACCTTTGCTTCCTGAAGGAGGTCATCATTGACCGCAGATGCCGCAATGGTGTGCGATCCTTCAGCGCTGGCAACATTCCACTGCTCGGCTTCATTTGTGTTGTTTGAACAAGCGACAAGCTGGGGAACCTCTCCAGGAATCCCCGCTGAAAAGTCCATAAGCGGCTCATCATTGAACCACAGTGGGTCAATCCACATATGCGATGGGTAGTGGTATTCAGTAGTGGACGATCCGGGCACGCATTCCGGGCTGGTCCAAGATTGAATAACGGAATTGTCGCGGAACTGCATCGTTGGATTTCCGGGGGACAGAGAAATGGGAACATTGTCGACAAGATGTGGTACTTCTGGCCAGAGCTTTTCCGCAAGGTACCTGAAAGTGGTGCGGTCGTCATCTGGAAGTGCAATCTGCCAAGCGCCAACGCCCGCCAGAATATCGTCTTTGGCTAAGTGTTTGTTGTAGTGCCGGATGAGGGAGAGAGCGTAAGATAAGCTACAGAGCGCAATAATATCTCCCAGAGAATCTGGCATCATGAGACCCGTTAAGGTATTGCGAAATGCGAAAATCCCGGCTTCAAAAAAGCGTGTGGCGCTGGTGTAAGTGCCAATCGAGCCAACAAACCCAGTTTTCACAAAACGCTCCCATATGCGCTTCATGTTAAACCGGACATTCTGAATAGGCGACCAGTCGAGCTTTTGCGGGGATTGTTCTACATTATTGTTCACGGGGAACAAACATGAAAAGTTGAGTGGAACCTGTCTTTGGGCGTTAAAAGGTCGGTAACCTCCATTGGGTCTTGTTTGCGTTTGGTCGAGATATGACAGAGCGGCCAAGAGAACATCGATCTTGGAGAGGTCTTTCGTGTATAGTTCTGCATCTCGTTGCCTCAACATCGGTACAATACGCTGAGTTGCTGGCGGACTTTGGTCAACTGTTTATATTTGCTGATTCAAGGTGCTGTAGGTTTTTTTCTTAATGTTCGGTGAACCCAAGTTATTATTTATGTTCCAGCTCCTCAAGTGCCCTTGTTTGCAGCTTGGCCTCCGGAAACTTGCTCTATCACCCTACCGTTACTTTCCACTAAAAAGGTAGTATCAGTACCTACCCAACATTGACCCTGCAAGAAGGTGGGGAAGGTGCCGACCTTAGTCCAATAGACCAAAAGATCAACCAGTATCAACACAACGTGTCGACGCTTGTGGCAAAGCCTGGGTGGCCTGCAGATAACTTCAAACAGTTATGTCTTGTCCTTGCTGACTGAGACTCTCACCCCTTGTCAGACTCTTCATCGTTCCTAATTAGGACTAGTCTACAGTTGTTAACAATCAGGCACGGTCAGGTAGGGACTAACACGAGCAAAGCATAACAAAATATAACAAAATATAACAGAATACAATAGTGTCTCAGGCACCTCCTTTCTAATAATCTCACCCGGCACGAGGATACAATCCACAATGCCCGCAAGTAAAAGGTGCGCTGCGATCTTTATAGTATAATACACACTTTCTAACAACCTACTGGTACTGTATCTAGTCCCTCGCTTCTTCCCGCCTTCGCTTTGGTCGCTAGTTCTTGACTGCAGGTCACCCACAAGCGCACACAGCGGCCAAAGCTTTCCAAGGATGGATGGTGGCGCTGGCCGAGTGTCAGTAAAAAGTGCCCCCTCACGTCATCAAAGGTCAACGAGACTCTAATTAACTAAATAGAATCAATGCCATAGCGGCTCCAAGATGTGATTGATAGTAGAGAAAAAATAACCACTTTGTAACTAGACCTTTGATTGTATTAATTATACAAATGCAGCTATTGGTTTAGTTGTTAAACTGGGTTATTCTTGATACCAGAAGGTAGTCTCGCTGGGTTGCGATTTTGGTGCTTTATTTTCACATGGCGTGCCCCTACTCGCTACAACCTCCTGTTGGTGTTGCCATTCATAGAGCCTCCAAAGGGCTCGGAGCGATTGAGCATCCATGGAGCACACCAGGAGCAGCGGCCACTATTACCTTAAAAGAGATTGTAGAATGTTGAATCTTAAGTGAAAGAGTGAAGTGTAGCAATGAAGCCAGTCTTTCAGTAACAGTATCTTAAGCACCAGCGTTTCGGCTACACCATGTCACCTCAGACAAATCAGAAGAACCGAAAGGGAAGAAAAGGCGGGAAAGAAAGACAAGGTGTGCACTCTGGTCAAAAAACTTCAAGTGATGCAAATTAATGCTGCTTAGAGTCGGCAATGCTTCAAGTGTGGCTGAACGAGCCCCAAGATGTCATCTCATCTACCGACGCGTGGTCATCCGAGCGGGCCATTTCCAAACCGAGACGCAACACCAACAGCGACGACGATTCTCGTCAACAAGACGAGGGCGACAATGCAGCAGAGGCGGCATGAGCTTGACGGCGGCCAATGAAAGACCCCTGTCAGCCTGTGCCAGTGTTGATATGATAGCCGGTTGTATCACGGCGAATGAGGGCGAAATTTCATGAAAGTAGCTCCGAGGTTTCAATAAATAATGCTATCGATTACTGGGACAATATCATTGTGAACTCCGAGAACGCCCACTTGGCCCCTTATCTTGCCTCAAGACGACATCCTCCTCAATGGGTGTGCCTCAGTGTTAAAGACCCATTCGTCCAGACTGATGACCTCCTCATCCGAGAAGATGAGATAAAAATACTTGAGCGTCTCGGCCAGCCAGAAGCTCTCCATGGAATCCTTCAGCTTCACCTCCTCCTCGGCCACGTCCTCAACCGCAGCAAACGCGTCCTTCGTCTCCGCAGCCTTCCGGATCGCAGTCCACATGTTCCACGCAATGTTCCGGAAATCTTCTTTGCCGGTGATGCGGTAGAGGACAAAGATGCTCTCGATGGCCTCGGGTCGGAGTAGATATGACCCATCCCTGGACTGGAAACCTACAGGCTCCTTCTTCGACTTTGGCTCGAATTCGCAGGGCTCGAAGCTCGGGCATGCCTGGAGACCAACAATTTCAGGCATAAGCCCGTGAGGGTATGCAGCATATGCGTGGGCACAGCCGCGAGCCAGCTTGTCTCCAATGGTAACGTGATCGTCGCGTTTAAGAGCCCTACCTCCAAGTGCAAACATGCCTCCAGCGAAACAGGTGAGGTGCTCGACGTCTGTCTTCAATCTCGGCTTCTCTGACCGCTGGGGGACCCTGGCCTCTCCGAGCATGAGCACGTCGTCCTTATCTTTCAACATGGGTCGAAAGATCAAATGCTGGACAGCCGCATCAGCGGCAGTGAGGTACATCTTTCCGTACCTGGGCTCGAGCCCCTGCAACAGGACATACTCCTTGATGAGATACTCGTAAAGGGAATCGCCGTTGGCGCCTAAACCGAAGTTGTCGTCGTCGGCTACAAATCCGTCCCGAGCATTGATCTGAAGGGGCCACAGACCAGGGAGGCTTGTCCCGTTCTGGGTCCGTTGGAAAGCCTTCATAATGTAGTCGGCAGCATCATAGTACTTGGGATTGCCGGTTTGCTGCGAAAGACGGGTGAACTCCATCGTCATGCTGCCAAGGCTGGCGGTGCTCTGTCGAGGCTCCGGGTGGCCTTTTCCGCGTTTGAGTTCAGTGAACTTCATCGTGTGCGGCGGCATGTGTTCCGGGTTGTCGAAGGTGCCGTATAAAAGGTCTCCCAGCTCAATTGCCTTGGCCAGCAAGGCACTCTCTCCGCTCAACTCATATGCTGAGAGTAAACCGCCAAGATGCCTGATGGTGGTCTCGAAGACGTTGAATGCGTCGCTCGTAGGCAGTTCCCAGTCCATGCGAGCTACATAATCGACAGCCTTGTAGAACTCAGGCTTCATGCCCATGATCCAGAGGGTATCGAGGTTGTCGACCATTGTCGCAGCCCACCCACTAAAAGTGTCGGTCCCGCCCAAGCTAAGCGGCATCAATTCGTCCCGCCCCCATGCGTGCTTCTCATATGCTGCCCACGTCTTCTGGAAGGCTTGCTTAATCTCATTTCGTCTTTGCTCCGTAGTCGCAAGGTCTCGTTTCTTTAGCTCAGATGCAGAGAAATCGTGCTGGATCCGGGGTAGGTCCACAGGGGAGCCTCGGGGAGGCTTGGCCATGCTCTCAACCCGTAAAGGATATCTGAGGGGGTGTTTGCTCCAATCATAACTGCTGGGAATGAACCGTATACTTTTGCGACCGAAAGAATACGGATTCAGTATACAAAAGAAGACTAAAGAGGCAATGAGGAGCGAAAGAATCGCCCGTGATGGCGTGAAAGGCAATGCAACCGCCATGGTTCCAAGAAAACACTCCCTGTATTAAAATTATAGATAAGGAAAGTGGGAAAGGGGTAAGGAATGAAACTGCTTCAAGTCAGGTAACCATTGGAGCTCCGGAAAAGAATGGCCGGAGAGGTGAGGTCTCGATATCCGGCATGTCAGAACAGTAGCGTGGCAGTGATCGGGGTAGGGACAGATCTTATACGGAGGTACAGTAAGCAATTGGGATCCAGGACAGGGTTCAGACGAGACTGTTCTCCTGATTCTCGTTCCCCCACATTATCCTGGCCCTTGACACGCGTCATCAGAGAAACTCTAAGAATAATCTTGAGACCCGCAGCCATTGGGGCGCGGTTGGGTGGAGGGATATGCACGGTACTTGGCTAGTAGGAACAAAAAGAACAAAAAGCAACAGTGGTAGGGCGCTCAGGGCGCTCAACAGGGCACGGAGTGGTGAGCTGAGGGTTACACTGTGTCTCAAGTTTTCAAGGCTGACACATGCTGGGATGTAAACCTGGAAGCTTGTCGGCCCGTGTCCCTAGGTCAGCCACTTGGGCCAGGGGATAATAGCTTCAAAAAGACATTCATTTAGATTAATTCGTGAGTGGGTGAAGAAGAAATGTGAAGATGAACGAAAATTCATCAACCAAAGACAAGATAAAAGGTCAGAATTAAACCCCTCTGTTTTAGGAAATACTTTGTGAAAACCGCTTTTCGACGGGTCTCGTCCCCGTTAGCCCGCCCACCTCCACCTTAAACTCAACATCAACTGTGGCGCTGAGCCCCGCTGCAGTCCAGCCACACCATGGTGCCTCACCGCCAGAAATCTCAAAAATTCTGCCGTGATGCCCCATCTCGAACATCTCAGCCAGACACCAGCGATTGATTCTTCACGTCACAAGCCTTCCTTGACGCCCCCTCTCTCCCACACTCCAGGTAGTCAGTATGTCGTCTATGCGAAATGCTGTCGCGCGGCGACCTCACCGCGAGCGAGCCCAGCCGCTGGAACGCCGCCGTCTTGGTCTCCTTGAGAAACACAAGGTTCGTCCAGCCTTCGCCCCGCCATTCTTTACCAGCTACTGACCGTTGCAGGATTACTCGCTTCGAGCCAAGGACTTCAACAAGAAGAAAGCACAGCTCAAGGCTCTCCGAGAGAAGGCATCCGAACGTAACGAGGATGAGTTCTACTTCGGCATGCTGTCCCGCAAGGGACCTGGGTCCCGCATCCAGGATGGCAAAAGATGGTCCGGAACCGTTCAAGGCGATCGAGGAAACCGGGCCATGGACGTCGACACTGTGCGACTGCTCAAGACGCAAGATATTGGCTACATTCGGACGATGCGACAGGTCCTTGCGAAGGAGGTTGCTAGGCTAGAAGAGCAGGTGGTTCTCACACGCGGATTCGACAAACTCGACGAGGATGACGACCAAGAGCAAGATGAGGATGACGACGACGACGAGTTCGACTTTGCTTCAGCACCCTCAAAACCGAAAGCACCCAGAAAGATCGTATTCGTGGACGACGCAGAGCAACGGGAGGAGATAATACAAGACCAGGACGACAAGGACATTGCCGACAAGAAGAAGGGGGATGAAGACGCTGAGCGCGCCAAGGCTCTTCGCCGTCTACGTGCACAGCTCGAGAACGCGCGCAAGAAGCTCAAGGCTCTTACGGACGCCGAGGGCGAGCTCGAGATCCAGCGCGCAAAGATGGCAAAGACAGCGACGTCAGGGGGAATCACCCGCAAAGGAGGCAAGAAGATTATGGTGCGGACACGGAAGCGGTAAAATGGGGACATGTTGAACGATTTATTTTTCCGTCATCATTGTTCGTTACGGCTCGCTTTGCAGTGCATAGCTCGTCAAAAGCTAATCGATACCCCCCCTTAACGCCGTGGGTTTATGATCTACATGATACAAGTATGAAGAGTTGGAACCATTCTGCCTCTTCCTGTGAGGCTGGATGCCCTTCTCGATTATCTCTCAGTGATTCCGTTACTGTGGCATGTCGTTGCCATGGTCATTAATACTTTGATCCCACGCATTTATATGCTGCCTTGAACACGCTTCCAACGCATTTGAAACCAATCGTCAACACCCAGATAAAGCAGGCAAACAACCCTTTCAAGAGCTTGACAACCACCCGGAGCAGGAAGGGCAGCTTGTCTTCGGGTTCCTTGGACTTGCCCTTGCCCAAGCTTTCGTCCTGACTCTCGACATCAATTTCAAATGACTCCATCTTGCGCTTCTTCTTGTCCTCGCGCTTGCTCATCTTGCTCAACCGCTTCTCCTGTTTGCCCGTGAGGATCAGGGGCGGCGGCGGCTCAAAGACCTCCATGACAGGCATGTTCTTCTCGTCTGCCGACGCCACGAGCATCAGCGCCGTGACGGCCACGTCGACAATAAAGTACGATTCGATCTTGGACGCGATGCCCGTGTCGATCTCAAGCCAACCGCCTCCAGTGCTGTCGCGAGTCAGCTTGGCAAGGTGCTGTGGCGACTCATTGTGCTCCAGAGTGTACTCAACGCGAGACCATGCTGGTGAGCGCTCGATGGTGACGCAGAAAGGAGTCGCGAGGGCGGGATGTACGAGGAAGTGGTGTGTGCTATCTTCATCCCAGACTAGGCGGGCGCATTCCCGCTCTGCCAGCGCGACAGCAGACGCATCGTGTGCCCTCTCAACAGCCATCTTTGTAGCGGGCGAAGGCATAAGAAGTGCGACCAGGCCGTCATTGGGAGGATGCTTGCGCGACTCTTCTTCAAGAGTGGTGTTGAGGGCTTCTTGCCAGTGCTTGGTGTCGGTGACTTTGCTGCCACCTGAACTGCTGCTGTGGCCGACAACGCCGCTGATGATGCTGCTTGCTGAAGAGCTGGCTTCAGGCTTGGGAGCCTTGTATGGTTTGTTGGGATCATGTCTTGTGAGAGTGACATATGCTGAAGCTGAAGTCGGGTCGATGCGGAGGTTGTAGAAAGGCTGCGATGAGGACGAAAGGTTGTATACGGGGGCATCTTTCTCCTGGGTCAACTTCATACAATAGACCCTTCCCTCAGATGACGGGGCTTGCCATCCGTTGGCCACCTTCCAAAAACTCTTGAGCTGCTCGGTAGAAGAGGTTGTGGGCACAACGGGGGGCTCCTGGACGGCTCTTATAGGTATAGGCAATGCAGTGTTGGCAGGCTGGACACTCATGGGGCTGATGACTGGGCTCCGAACGGGCGGGTTCCGGGCGGTTGTTGTCGGATTCTCATGGTATGTTTGTCTGCTCATGACGGCCCGAGGGATCTGGGCAGGGCGTGTCTCTGCGGGAGCATAGTTCTGCTGGCCGAGCGGGACTTGTGGGTTGTAAGTCGGGAAGATGGAGCGCAAGGGCTGGTCGGAGGAGGATTCACCACCCAGAGGCGGCTTGGCTATTGAGCTCCTCGAGCGGTCACTGCTTGAGCGATGGTGACTGCTTGAGTGAACGAGGGTGATGGGCTGGGAGAAGGCGGACTCGGAGCGCCCTGGAATCTGAACGGTGGGCCGGGGCCTTTGGACTTTGACCTTGTCCGGGCGTGGATCAAACTCAATTGGGGTCTGTGAAGGGTTCTGCGGCGTCTGACGTCCGTTCCGGGCCGGCGAGACTGCTTGAGGCGACTGCGATGGCTCCGGAGAAATGGCCCGTGGTGTAGGAGCCCCTGGTGTAGGAGCCTGTCGTTCCTGGGGCGTCGGGGCTCTGCGCTCGCGAGATTCGGAGCGGCGGGGTCGAGGGGTTTGGTTCCTTGAAACTGGCGGCGGCTTGGACGAGTTGGGACTTGGGAATAGAGAGAACCCTCCGGGGGTTGGGGTTGACATTGCTGCTGGAGGGTCTGTATCAAACAGGTGGTATCCAGAGAAGAGGGTGCAATCGGGTATCGGGGTATACGAAGAGCAGGATAAATCGAGTGGGTATCAAAATCGCAGGTCAAAATCGTAGGGTCAAGACTAGCAAGACAGTAAAAGTAATAAATAGTAATAGTAATAGGTAGACAGGTGAGTTGAGCGCTGCTACCGCTTCATGATGATTCCCGAAATGTCTCTCGTGATGCGACCAGGAACACAGACGTCGAGAACACAGATGTCGAGAGCACAGATGTCGAGAGCACAGATGTCGAGATGCACTTTAGATGAGAACCGAAGAGCGGCAGCAGGCCTGGACCAACAAAGATAATAAACCCACCCGCCGATATTATATCCCCTCCATGCCCAGAGTCGGAGTTTCCCATTGATGCAGCGCTTAAGCGCTCGCATGCCCAAGCCCGCATCAAGCCAACCTCTGTAGGGCGGGCCAACCTCTGTAGGGCGGGCCAACCTCTGTAGAGCGGCCAGAAATAGCATCACCGGGGTCGCGCCCGGGCCAATCGTCGGGCGTATCACACTGCAGCAACGGCTTAAGCGCCGAGACGCTCGACCCGAGACGCGCTGAAGTGAGGGGAAGCGGGAGCGCCATTGGCCGAGTTGGGGAGAAACATCAAGATGAGGGTGTCTGCTTGGCTGCGTCTGGCGGGTGGTTGGCCGTGTGATTGATGTGATTGTGGACGACGAGATGCTTCGCAGGTAGTAGCACGGGCGGGCTGAACGGGGAGAAGCGGGAGCACCAAGCCAATTGGTGCTACTGTGAGAGTGCCATTGATGGTTATGTTAGGTATTGATTAATCGAAGTGGCTCTTGCTTTTCTCTTCTGCCGGTAACAGACCATATTCCGTCAGACTGAAGATGCGAGTCTTCAATTTGAGGCCCCTCAAACGGTTCACCGCTTAACGAGCCCCAGAGTTCATGTAAGCCCACAGCTGTTGGTTCTGCTCCAGACCCGAAACCTCGGGCCTGGGGAGGACATGCTGGCTGGCCTGGCGTCTTTAACATTCCGTCTTTTGTATTCTTACATGGCACCGCCAGAAAACTAACACCTTCAACTGTACAATAGCCCCCTTCGTTTGAGAGCGGCGTAGATGTCAATGTCCTTCCCAAACGCCACGGATGCAACACATCCTTCGTCTCTATCCCCTCCTAACCAAGTGAACCCTCATCACCGGCTCTTCTCCCCGGCCACCGGTGGTAGATCCTTCGTTGTAAGCCCATGTACCCTCTCTCCCTGCTGCTCCATCTCCTTCTGCCGCGACAGACGAACGTGCTCGGGCAAACCCCACCAGTCGCGCATAAAGTCCTCCTGCGCGGCGGCCATCTTGTTCTTGCGTTCCCGTTCGCGCTGGCGCTGAATCCGTAGGGCGAACCACTCCTCCCTTGCAATGTCGTGCTCGTCTTGTGTCGCGTGCAGCTTCATGCAGTTGTTCATGACGCGGTGCTCGGGGCGGCATGCGAAGGACACGGTGAATGTTCGGCCAAGGGCGCAGGCGGCAAAGGCTGCAGTGTAGTGATGCAACAGTCAGCGCGGCTTCTTTGCTTCACAGAACTTGCATGGCCTGATGTGCATGCTCTCCGTAACCCCCGGGGCATTGTGCAGGTGTTATAGACGGACTCACCCTTGATCTCCTCGGCGCACTGCTTCCGAACCCTTTGATAGAATATATCTCGAACCTGTGCCTCTTGCGACGCGGACAACGGTAGCGGATTCCTTGAGGGCACTCCCAGCTTCTCATCCGGCACCGACGGGTTCTGAGCGGCCATTGCGGCCATGAGACGAGCTCGCGGAGCTCGGACTTGTGCGTAGTGTAGTAAGGACGCCCGCTCGATTTAGATTCGGGCGTCTGGATCGGTGGACGGTCGTGGCGGGTCGTCGGAGTCGTCAAGATTCGCGCTGAAGCTATATCGGACGAGGAGCTTGCGGGCTGTAGTAAGGTGAGCCCATGGATGGCAGAATTCATCGACCGCCTTCCGTTTTAGGACCGGTCGGGAGACGAATTGCGCCATATATCCGGCGGTGGATGGAAATTGAATTGAAGCCTGACAACAATTTAAAGGAAACCAAGAAACATGGTAAAATTGTATAAATTTGGAACAACACCTCTAGGCAGCACTATGCCCTCATTGGAGTTGTCTCGGATCACGGAGCCTCATCGCAACCCCAGTGTTCTGATGCAGCGGAAGGGTTGGACGAGCAAAAGGCCTTGATTGTCGCACAAGGTTTGAGATGAAAGCACCGTATTATCGTCAGTACAAAAAAGGGCCCAGCTTCAATGGCAGATCACCTTCACACACTGGATCAGGAATCGCTCCATTTCTTTGCCCTTCTGAGAAGCTACTTGAAAGCCACGGGTTTAAGGAAGAAAGTGTTTGACACTTGCTTATAGCCTGACCGCGTTTACCTGGAAAGTCGATTCTAATGCTCTGATAGGTGGTCTTGTGCGATTTACTTGCCCCATGCCTATCCTCATACCTCCAAGTCTTCCCTCGACAATATGCACCATATGTTCGCCATGTCAAGGCCCTTAAGCGTATCTTAGGCAGTGCTAAAGCTACAACCGTACTTGACGATGAGAAATACCAGGAAGAGAAATGCGAGAGGGACGAGGCAACGAATGAGTATAAGAAAGATGGCAATTTCAAGACGCATTCACCTCACTTGACTCGAGTGAACTGTTGATCATGACTCGCCATATGCCGTGTATTATGATTGGCGAAGAGGATATACAGAATATGCAAAACACCTGAGCTCTTTCCACTACAGACCGACCATTGATCATTGGATATCAAACACAAGAACATGAACTCCGCGCGCCACGAACCCCGCCCCGTCATTGCTCTATCCCAATTCCCGTCATCATCTACTGTTGGGGATAAGCCTGCGCAGGATACGGCTGCTGCTGGTACTGCTGAGGAGGCGGCGATGTCGCAGCAGGAGGAGGCGTGGTGAACTGGCTCTGGGCGTCAAGCTCACTTCCATAAGGCTGGCTCTGGCCCGTCATATGAGGCTGCGCGGGCTGCTGGTAAGCCTGCTGTTGCTGCTGAGGAGGGTACTGTGCGTGGTTCTGCTGGCCCTGGAACTGCTGCTGGTCCTGGGGAGAGTAAGGGGCCTGGGGAGGAGGATAAGCGCCCTGCTGCTGGTAAGGGCTCTGGGTCTGCTGGTAGGGTGCGGGAGCGCCTTGGGGAGCGAACTGCTGCTGAGGAGCGAACTGGCCCGGGGCGGGCTGCTGCTGCTGGAACTGCTGAGGGTTGTTCTGGAACTGCTGGGGCTGGGCCTGGCCCTGGTGAGGCTGAGCCATGGGCTGGGCCTCGGAGATCTTGTTCTCCATCTGGTAGTTGTTGCTGGGAGTGGTGGTGCCCAAGCTGCCCACGGCGAAGCGGCCCTCCTTGCGGCCGCGGAGGAACATGATGAGGGTCCAGACAAAGGTGGCGATGAAGAGAAGCCTGGAAGCGTATCGTTAGCCAGCAAGTCATACTTGACAATGCGCCGTGGGACTTACCAGACAAGAGCGCCGAGGCCAGCGACGGCGGAGAACATGGCCAGGCCAGTCTTGAAGAGAACGACATCGCGCTTGAGGAGCATGCCGTCACGTCTAAAGATTTCGCAGGTCTTGCTGTCAAGGAGGCTGCCATCGTCGAGGCAGTTGTCGACGTTGACGGGAACGACGTATTTGGCGCGACGAGCAGCAGTGGCCGCCCAGGCGGCGAGCCAGAGGACGATCAAGAGGCCGTCGATGATGAGGACGGCAAGGATGTGATAGGCTCTGCGAAGACTGGGGAGCTTTTCAGTCAAGACGATGTAGCCGACGCCGAGCCAGGTGAAGAGAGCCTGCGCAGAAGAGGTCAGTTGTCGAATTCCAACAGGGAACTGTCGCGAACATACAATAGCCAGAGATAAGCCTTCCTCGTCGAGGTAGGCATCGTGCATCATACGGGCGCAAAGGGCGAGAATGATGAGCGAGATGAAGATCTGTAAACCACGGATGATGATGATCCAGAGGGGAGTTTTGAGGACATGGTTAGGGGCGGGCTTCTCCTGATGCTGCTGCTCCATCTTGCTGCTTTCTGAAGGATCGAGATGGAGGTTGTTGTGTGAGCGCGACTGAGTGAGAGTGAGTGAGTGCAGTTTGCGATGGTGGTGAAGTCGTCTAAGTCGTCTAGGTAGATGGAATGGGCTGTCCAAGAGAAGCGCAAAAGAGCTGGAGCCAGAGCCAAGAACAGGGGCGTATACACGTTTAAAAAAGATGCACCAAGATCTCGCCAAAAATCAGGCTGGGCGACGCAAACGCCTTATACGTTGGCGCTTCGACTCACTCAATCTCCTCCTCCGCATCGCTCGCATGCAGTCGCCCAAGGCAGATTTAGGACCCTGGCGGACAGCTGCGTTAGCGTCCCTCAGCCGCACGGCGCTGGCCATTGGCGAAGCCTCACGGGCTCCGTTGGGCGCTCTCGCACTCGCAGGTGGAGCGAAATCAAACGAGGCGTCAAGCAAGGAGGTTTCTGGATTGCACCGTCTTGAGGGGGAGAAGGGCTGGAGTGTTGACGGAAAGAGGAGCATGTAACGTGTGAGATGCTTCATTCTTTTCCATCCTCCCACACAAATGAATACATACATACATACGCACATTCAGATCTTCTTGTTGTTGTTCAAGTCAATATAAGTGTATATAAGCCGGGCGTTGACGCTTTGATGCCGACTTTGATCATCGAGACCTAATAGACCAGGATCACCCCTTGTCCGACTACCACCCTGTGAGCCCCCTGCTGGGCTCAGCTGCAAGCCGGCATCGAAAAAAGGGCAGAGATGGACAAGTACCGTATCTGACGGGGTGCAGCAGAAAATCAATAGTCAAGACGCTTTAGACGGCGCGTAAAGTCACTCCAAGCCATCGCTATCACCTTGGTCTTAAAATAAAAGAGGCTGTGGCCCGAGATGTTTTAGGAAGAATGAAGGCCATTTTCCACCTCTTCTCTCGTGTTTCCCGTGAGAGTCCATGCGAGATCGACAGTAGTCTACCTGGCACTGCGGTTAACTCCCGCACTTACTTAACCTTTAGCGGAATTAGGCGAACAGGCAACCCAAGGTAAAACATTGATAAAGCAGTGTGGAGTACTCGGTAAAATGGCCGGGGAAGCAAGTGTCGCGAATTGCGCAAAGATGATTTGTCGAGCACGTATGCTCAAAGCATTCGTGCCGGGGGCCGATGGCCGGGGGAGAAACGTGCCGAGTCATCCCCCCTGCGTGTTTCTCCTTGGCCAGTTGAGAAGCTCCGATACCGTGCAGTGCGTACAACCTTCTTCCCAAGAAGGGCCAGTTCTCTTCTCGTTTAGGAATTGCAGGACGGGTCACGTTTAGACTCGTCGTCATGCTTATTGGAGGAGGTGTGCTAAGGAACGTGACAGAAAAGGGCTGAACTAAGGAGAGAGGAAAAGGGCTGTGCTCTCCACTGGAGCAAAGCCTTGTGAGCGGGTCCTTGCAGGCCGTTGAGGTGCGCCTGAGCGGAATTGCCAGGGCAGAGTGCGGAATAGAATTAGAACTGGCCTTGTCAGGAACCAGGGCTAGGCACTATAAACAAGAGTGGCCAATTGGACAGATACTGCGCTAATATTCATGTCAACTTTAGTCGTCTGGGTCCCTCTGGTCAGATCATCAACAGACGCCGCTGCCTGTGAATGTGAATCACCCCAGGGTTCATGTACACTCTGCTGTCCTTGCACAACAAGTCAATGTCTCAGTCTTACTGCCTCACCATGGCGCGATTCTCACACAGGGGGTCATCATAACTCCAGTTGAAGCTTCTGGTGAAACAGACTATCGTCTATTAGGCGCCCTGTCTCGCCGGAAACGAGAATGGCGCTGTTATCTTCTTGATAGACTACGGCTTGACCGTTGAGTCAATCTTCATTTGACATGGTAAACGTAAATCCTAACGCCTCAACTCGTGACTTTTTCTCACCCCGTGCTACCGCCGTCGCTTCATGTCGGTCGGTCAAGCTGGCCCCCAGCCTTATTTTCCCCTGAGCCGAGCCTCTCTGAGGCTTCTTCTTCTTCTTCTGCGCTTGGGTCGCCACGACTGTAGCTCACGACCCCATCGCGTGTTTTGGTTTTCATGTCTATACCTTGTCCACCATCTCCGCTGACTGCTCTGACTGCTGTTCCGCCTCGTTATTCACTCAGTCCACAGTTAGGCCGACCCTCTGCTCTCACATCTACTGCTCGTTGGGGCCCTTGATCAGGACCTTGATCGCCTCACCCTCCTTGACCTTCTTGAAGGCCTCCTCGGCCTGCTTAAAGTCGACAACGCCCGTGATGAGCTTCTTGACGTCGACCTTGCCCGTGGCCACCAGCTCAACGGCAAGGGGATAGTCACCAGCGCCGTATCGGAACGAGCCGCTCGCCGTCGCCTCCTTGATGCAGAAGGCCATGATGGGGAACGTGATGTCCGACTTGCCCATGCCGCCCTGCACGTAGCTGCCGCCGTTCTTGAGGACGTGGATGCTGGCCTGGATCGAGGGCTCGGCACCGCTGGCATCGATGACGACGTCAGCGCCCTCGGGGAGGCCGGCGAGGTCGAGGATGTTCTTTGCGTTCTCCTCAGGGGAGATGCGCTGCGAAGCGTAGGTGTGCGTGGAGGCAAAGTCCTTGGCAAAGTCGAGCTTGGCCTGGATGATGTCGACGCTGACGATCTTGGAGGCACCGTAGGCGCGGGCGACGGCGGCGCAGAGCAGACCAACGGGGCCGGCGCCCATGACAACGACAGAGTCGCCGGGCTTGACCCTCGCCTGCTTGACGATGTGGACGGCGACGGCGAGGGGCTCAATCAGAGCACCCTCCTGCTGGGAGACGTTGTCGGGGAGCTTGAAGCAGAAGTCGGCAGGGGCAGCCCAGTAGCCGGTCAGGGTGCCGTGGTAGGGGGGAGTGGCAGCGAAGACCATGTCGGGGCAGAGGTTATACTTGCCCGCGAGGCAGTTGGGGCATCGTCGGCAAGGGTAGCCAGGCTCGAGGGCGACGCGATCGCCCACCTTGAGAGTCTTGACCTTGTCTCCGACCTCGACGACGGTGCCGGCCGACTCGTGGCCTAGGACCATGGGGTCCTCGACGACGAACTTGCCAATGGAGCCGTGGACCCAGTAGTGGACATCTGAGCCGCAGATGCCCGTGTAGTTGATGGCGACGAGGACATCGTGGGGGCTCTGGAGGGAGGGCTTGGGGCGCTCCTCAAAGGTGACGTCGCCGGGCTTGTTGAGGATGAAGGAGAGGTTCTGCGACGAGAGTCAAAAGTCAGCTTGCTTCTTCCATTGCGTGTCCATCGCAACGTCATGAGGGGCCATGACGGCGGGGTGTGGGTGTGGGTGTGGGATGACGCGATAGCCTGGGCAGAGCTGCTGAGGGGACGTACGCTGGCCATTGTTGCTTTGCTTTGGAGTTGCGATGGGAGTTGAAAGAAGAGGAAGAGAGAGTCGAGTCGTTCCGTAACGTGGGATAATGGAGTGAGACAAGGGTCGTCACTCTCGGGGTGGGATGTCCGGCTCTCTTATATCGATCGATGGAGGGGCAGGCCAGATGTGGAGATGCGACACGACAGAAGCTCTCTCTCAATTGACGTCGAGACTAAGGGGTGTACTGTACAGTAGGTATGTTCAAGGCTGAGGCTGGTGAGATTCAGATGCCAGGTTCCATCCGGCCGGAAGAGAAAGTCTGCTGATGAGGGCGGCATGTGCAGCTCAAATAGACTGACGGAGGCGCGTCTACAAGCATCAAGCATCAGCATCAGCACATCACATTACATGCCAACCGGCTCACTCACTCACTCCTCCCACCAACTTCTCTCCTCGTCACTCATACTGTATGTACAGCAAACGAGGGTTTTGACACGCCGCCGCCATGATACACCCCCACGTCACAATGCGTGGACCCCGCGATACAGTACGATAGACACACAAGACGCGGCAAAAGAAGCCCATCCTCGCCAATGAAGATGCCATGATGCTCGCTGCAACCCTCGACCGAGCAGCCGGCAAGGCCCCAGGGGGTGGCCACCAGACGTTGCAAGTGCCGCACTACGGAGGTCGGCGAAGGCCCCGTCATTTGCAAATGCCTTCTCATGACGGGAGCGCTTCCAGCTGTTTTTCCTTCTGCTCCTCTTCTCTGATAATTCTGCTCGCCGAGTGATGGCATTTAGCCAGACACATTTACCCGCCCCAATGGAAATGGACGATCCGGCGGGTTTTGGTGGGCCCAGACAAGGCCGGTTGTCAATCCGTCGGTGAGGACCAGAAGCTCTAGCGGAGCTCGGAGCTCTAGGGATAGCTCCATCAACTTACCGGCTGTAAGGTAGCTATCAGTATCACGACGCGTGATACTTGCTTGTTGAGGATAGCTCCATAACTTGGGTTGTCGTCCAATCTCCAACTGGCGCCTACCAACACTCGACTCAATCAATGGTGTGTGGAACCAACTGCTCGGACAACAAGGGCATCCATCCAACAATTCCGAGAAGGATGCCCGCCTGCGTCTTATGGCTGCTGCTCATGCTTTGCTTTACTTTGCTTTGTGTGGGTGTTGCCGGCTCCTCAAGGCACAACGATAATCGATACCCGTAATCTCTCAGATCATGGCATCGCACATGGAACCGGCGAGCTGTCATGTCTTGGTCCACCTCGTTTCCATCGACGCATCCCACGTGTCTGTCTCTCCCAACGGCTTCCGGCTTCATATCCCCGGCCCAAGTCTCCTCACTTGGCCTCGCCATTTTTACGTATAACAATGTGCCGTGACATTTGCGTCCCCGTGAGCCCCAAAAGTATTTCAAGATGCCGTGATTCCATCCTCATCATGAATAGATGGGAACGCTCCACGGTCAATGCTCACAAGCGGCCGAGACGGAGCGGAGCGGCACCGGCGCGGAGCTGCAGCATAGGGAATAGCGCTCGGGCGCGGAGGGTGATCCAATGCGGAGCGGGCGGCTTCGGGGTAAGCTTTCAGGGGACATTGGCGGATCCGCTTCCCCTACAGCCGCTGGAATCAGGTGGTTTCTCGGGGAGTGGGCCGCTGAAGCGTCGTGTCGTAAGTGCGTTTGTGCTGTGTAACCTGAAGGAAGCTGCAATTGCCGTGGGTTATCTGGAGCCGAGGGGGCAGCGGTTTATATAGATTGCCGTACGGCGCTTCTGTCGTATGATGCACCCCATATACCCTGATGGACTGCTCTCCTCGTACTGCGATAACCAAGTCTAGACAACATAGACGGCTACTGGGACGGGAGATTTCATACACCATACATAAACATAGCGGGCCCGAGTATTGGTTGCATATGGGCGGAGGGAAGTGAAGACGAGGTGCCTGTTAGCTTCGCTGCTTCACACCGTGCCCTTCACATCGTACGGGAGATCAATCAAAGCAAGACGCGGCGCATCTCCATTTGTCGGCAATCATTCCTTCGTTACAGTACATTCTTATGAAAACAATTACAACGCCAAATCATCCTCGCGAATCCCCTCATATCGCATTGAAAGTGTCTTCATCCCCGGATTTCTCCACAACCATGCACATCGTGACATTAGCGCAGATCCGAGTAGCGTGATTCCTCTCCAGATCGAATATTATAACGCAAATCATCCCAGGTTATAGTGCGCCTCCTGGTGGCTGACGGATGAATGCCGACCAGTGGAGCTGTCATGGGGATGATCGTGTTCAATGCTGGGCTCGCCGATGTGCTGCTTCAGGGCGGACGGGGGTACACGCGCCGCGTCACGGGGGTCGTGAGGGGCCTGGTGCATTTCCTCTTGGTAGGTGTTGTTGTCTCTGTTGAGATGGGACATGAGCTTCTGGGCGAAAGGATACTCATGGTTGAACTTGGAAATGCCCAAGTTGAGCTTACCTTGGCTTCGACTGAGTCGAGGGAACTCCGGGCACGTTCTCAACCAGAGAGTCGATCTTGTCTCCTGTGCGGACTCCTTCGGCTGGTCGACTTTGCTCACTGCTCGTCGACTCGAGATTCTCATTGCGCGTGTTGAACGCAGACTCTCTCTGCTCGTCTTGCTGGTTGGAGCCGTGGTGATGGGACTCCTCGCCGGTTGGCTGCAGCGTCTCCTTAATCTTGTCCATAAGATTCGAGGCCATTGTGGAATATTGAGATTTGAAAAGGGTTAAAAAGAGTTCAGTCAAGGCTTCTCTTGTGAGATATCTGTTGTAATGCGAGTAATTGGATGCGAAACTCTTCAGACGGCTGTGCCTTTATATAAGCTCCAACCCCAACTCCCGCCACGGTCACTCTCATCATCCTTCTCTAATCGACCTCTTCCTCAGCGGCGAAACTCTACAGCCCAGCCTCAATCCCCACGTAAATCCCAGCAGAAGCCAAGCATAGTTCGTCATTGACGCGCTGTCATTCGGCGATTGAAGCCGTAGTGCTGGACGCGATGCCGTCATTCCCTCCCGGCCAGAAGCTTCTGATGACGTCGAGAGCAAGGGCCATGATGCTTGGCGTTTTAATCGGCAAGTTAATCGGCAAGCTCCATAGCGTGCGATAAGCATAATTAAAACCTAATGTTTTCCACCAATCTCCTTGGCTGAACGGGGGCTGGCTCCTGTTCTTGATGCTGCACCGAGTACTCGGGATCCAACGGCGGCACAGTCAGGAACCACAATGAGATAATGCCAGGTTCCCGAGCCGAATCGGAGATCCACCGTGACATTGACCAAGCCTGCCGTGCACGTCTTGGCGAGATGTTCGAGAGGTGTTAGCCAAGGCCCACCGATGACGGCGAGTTTAGCCGGGACTTGAACCAGATGAGCGAAGCCAAGACGACAGAGCCGTGATAAGATGAGGGCGGGGCCTAGCTTGATGCAAGACTCCGAGTGAGCTCCGTTCATGACAGAGCTTCACGGAAAATGACAAGCCTCCGCCAGAACTCCATCCGCAGATGTACCCGGGCCTGGCAAGATGTTTGACCAGATGCCCCATGTTCGTGATGAATATTCGTGTCAAAACAGTAAAGGTTCAGAGAATGGCATGATAAACAGTTACATAACCTCGGTCTCTAGGCTTGTTGTTGCCGCTGTTGTCGTCATTGATCGTACATCATGAGCTGAGGGAAACAATCGTCCGTCTTAATATCACACGCTGTGACACCATCGCCCTTGTCACTTACGCAACATCTTTCAACCAACAAGCACCTGTCCAACCTCCATGCTTCATCATTCTAGACTACCAGCTCCCTTCATCATCACCCATGACCCAAAGCCCACGGCAGCCGCTGCTCCAATCCAGGGCAATGCCACCTTCGTAGCAGCATACACGTTCCTCCAAATCTTTGCTGCGATAACCTTGCGCAGCTCGGCCGCTTCATTAACCCAGGGAAACTCAACGTCTGGCACCGGCTTGCCCAAAAACTTGCAAATGGGCTCCCAACCGTCTCCCATACGGTACTCGAGCAACTGGCCCTCCGGCGCCATCTCGCGGATCACACGATGGTGACGATCATACGCCTCGCGGGCGTTCTGCCGCGCTTCCTCGCCTGTCTGCGCCTGGAACAAGCCCAGCACCATCTTGCGCGACGCTCTACCTGCGACGGAGCCTATCATAGGCTCGACGAAGGATATGCTAAACTGCGCGATCGGGTTCCACAACGCTTTGAGGATTCCATCGTCCATGCTTTTGAACCATTGGTCAAAATTGCGTATGACCAGAATCACCTTGGCATCTGGGTAAGCCTCCATGAGCTGCGGTGCAAACATCGAAGCTGTATCGGTGGTCGCCTCGCAATGCCCCCAGAGCTCATCCCACTGTTCGCGGGTGAATGGCCTACCAGTGTAGGTGGGCAGATTGGGGAATGAAGCATCCGCGGCCTGGTCCAGGATGGCCCAGTCGGCCTTGTTGTCGATGGCCTTGATGCCATGGTAGACATTCTTATAGCCCAGAACGGTGAGGGCCTCGGCCATGGATGCCGTGCCGGTACGGGCCAGGCCAAGGGCGAGGACCTTCATCTCCCGCTTGGGCTTGGTTTCTGAACCTGAGGGAGTCGACATGTTAACTTTTGATGTTGAAGAGTCGGGACTGAGCGTGAGGCATCTCAACCTCCAGGCCTGAGAGGAGTGTCTGTCGAGGGATAGTTCCTCTGATACTGCCTTAGCGCTTATGCCAAGGTGGCTTGTAACATGCGCTCCGGCACGCGTATCTCTCTGAATCTGGGTCGCTACTGGTCAATTTTGATCTGATTAATGATATCTAGCTAAGCTGTTTTGCTTTTCGCAAGGTACGCTTCAATCCTCTCAACCAATCTTTGTGCATCGGCTCCATCCCATCATGTCTATCTTCCATACATGCTTCAATCCCTTGGAAAGTTAAAGGGCCGTAAAGACAGACCCATGCCTTCAATGCACCATCCTCATGCTCACTCGTCGATTTGTACTCTTACGCTTTCTTTCGCCGTCACTCTCCCTGCTCTCCAGATCCTCGGCCGACGACCCGTCAGCCGGAATGCTCTTTATCACCGGCAAACCCTCCTCTTCCATGGTCGGCCTACTAAACCGATTGAAAACTAGAAATAACTCTCGGCCACGCGGGGTTCCATTCACTGGCGTCGCAGACAGGACAGAGCACCTCCTAATCTCGACTGAGTCATCGTGGATGGGCTGAACTCCGAGATATGTGTAGATGGCATCGAGCGCTGGGATCGATAAGTCGTGAACGATGATGGAGAACAAGACAAGCCAGTAAACAACAGGACTCATTGCCCGCATTAGGTCCGTCTCTTCTTCGTCTGCCTCGCCATTTTCGGGGAAGAGTTCTCTCGCATATTCGACGTAGAAGACCGGGCCAGCACCGATGGGTCCAAAACATCCCATGAATAGGGCTTCCTTATAGTTCTTACATACTCTCGGCATGAGCTTGTAGGCCGCGAGGACATCTGGGATCCGACGCAGAAAGAGAACCGCGAAGCCGAGAGAGAAGAGTCGACCATAAGTGAGCCCCGTGCCCTCAGGGTCCTGAAAGGCCGGCCACGGTAATATCGTGCCGATGTAGAAGAAGCCACCAAAGCTAAGAAGCATCTGGATGCTCGAATTGACTTGGTCATAACGCCGTTGCGTTTCTAGGAGATAGTGCCCGTCCCAGTTAAGGGCGCAACCTGCCGCGAAACAAGCCAGCGAGTCATCGGTACCGGTTGCTCCACAGGATCCGACAATCAATAAGCCTAATGCGCTTGGGAGCAGAAGAGAGGACTCGTTGTCAATCCATTTCCTGGGTTGTTAGCAGGACTGCAATTGATGTTGATGGCAAATATCAGGGACACGTAACACTTACTGTCTAAGACAGAAGCCAATACTTTTCCGAGCACCATATCCAACCACAGCACCGTAGACCACAGACAAGGCCATGATATATAGCCAAGCCTCAAGAAGCCATTCCTTGAGCGCAACTGCGATCCCGCCTCCCAGACGCCCAACCTCCGCGGATCGAAGAGGTAATTCCCGCGTCCCAATACTCTCGTCTTCTCTTCTGTCACCTCCATAGCGCGTCAAGTACACTGGCAGCATCAAAAACGGAAACCCAAGCCCATCGTTGGCTCCAGCCTCGGCCGACATCATCTCCCTCAGCGGACGCGCCACGAATTTATCGGCAAAGGGACCTTTGGCGATGGCCTGCGAAAGAACCGGGTTGGTACATGTGATGCACAATGCTATGACGAGGGCAGAAAGAACCGTGATTTTGGGGACCGTGGCGAGGACGCAGAGTGTCGTGCAGAGCCGCATCATCGTCATGACTGGCAATAGGTAGAGGGCTATCTCTCGCCAGCGGGTGAGGCAGTATCGGGCTGGCAGTTGATAGCCAGCCATGACAAGTTGAAGGCCGATCATGACTCGAGTCACGCCCTGTGATTGTCAGCTATGCAGTCTTTAGGAGGCTTCGTTTGTCCTAGGAAGACTCACCAGAGTGATGCTGGGAGTTTGGCCCTTCTCACCAGAGCCCCATCTCTCGCTTTCGATAAACTTAGCAGCCACGGGCCCGAGAAGTATGCCGGTCACTACTGCTGGGACTGCCATTCATCAGTGTTGGTCTTCCTGGCTGCAGTTTGGATAGGTAAACTGACGAGCAATCCCGTGATACCAAGCATGCCTTATTTTGACGGAGATGACGCCATATAAAACAATAAACGCGCCTAAAAACAGATTTGTCAGTCTTCAAACCTTGCAAATGGCCGGTGAGAAACACACCCAACGCTGAGAGGACGGTGTTGAGCTCGCTAACATCAAGAGATGGCATATCGATGACACTGCTCAATAAAGGAACTCCAAAACCAATACCAAGTCCAACGGCTGTAAAAGGCGAGGGCGCTGGATTCTAGACCCGAATCTAGAAATTGAAGGAGTGCGAGGCAAGGAATTAAGCAATCATCACTTAATGGCCGGGAGCGATTATGCCGTCCATCCCTCCCTTGATCTACAAAACTCCGATCCTAGGGAAAATCATTCCATGTCTAAACAAGCTGTGACAGCAAGACAAAGGCTAAGAGATATGAGTTGAGTACGGCCATTATTGCCGGCTGTCGACCCAGGAGCGGACAACGGTAGATTAACAAAAACAGCACATGTACTTCGGTGTCTCATCGCTGAGGGACCAGCGGGATGTTGACGAGGCATAAGCATCAAAGAGGCTGACGTTGTACGATTGGCGATGCCACGGCACAAGGATTCCAGGCCGGCCAGGGTTGGTCTACAACGATCGCGGCACATAACAATGGGAGAGGAGACACAAGTCATCAATCAGCACAATGAGGTCGACCGCCACATGTGCTTGTATCCTATAATGAGGCCAGAACCTCGTTCATATCATGAAGAGACAAAGGTTCCACCCAGTCTTGTTTCTGCGAGAAAGGGCGTACTCTGGTAGCTTTGGGTTATAGTACAGTCAACGAGCCGATCATTTCTTCAGTTATATGAAATCATACCTAAGTCTCTCTAAGCCTATACTAACTATTATAAGTCCTACAATAGCTCTCTGCATGGACAGGTCAACTAGTTACCTATAATAAGGTTTGTCATGTAGGTGGGTGAAACTTGTGTTCCCCCAAACTCCTTGCTGCCTACCTTCCGGCGTCTTGCGTAATCAAAGAAACACAGGAAATACAACGTCCGTTGATCGCAGATTGGTCTTGAAATAAGACCGTTTCACTCTTTGTTGGCCTGTCACCGGCCTTGCGTGATAAATCTGCATTACCGCGGTCCGCGGCTCATGTCTGGGGCTCCATCTCGACACGTTTGTTACCGCTTCAAAAACCACTCGTACTGTACTTGTATTGCTTCAGAATGTCTACTCTTCACAGCATGAAAGCACCAGGGACTTTTTATATAATTTCATTATTTCACTTTATTATAGAGAATATTCTCGGCTTTCCAGGTAGGTACTTGAGGGAACTGGAACTTCCATCCATGATCCTTATTACAAGTCCTTTGATCCTCCTCTCTCCTGAAGACCAGCCGACGTCCTCGGAGGGACTTTGTGGCATCTTTTGGGTATTCTGGTAGAGATCATGGCTCTTTATGGCCACGGCTCATTCGTATTTCTTCTCCTCCACTTTCTTGAACTCTTCTACTGTCTCCGTTTTGTTCAATCTGGCACATCGCTCCTCTCAACAGCGAAGTCCTTCCTTGCGTTTCTTTTTGTGGTTTGTTTTGGTTGGCCCGAGGTGGCTCGTTATTGAGATGGTGTCTTGCACTCACGCTTTCGAGCCTTTTCGTCCCCGCGGATTCATTCACGCCTTCTTCTCCCGGTTGCGCTGATGAGGCATGGGAGGGGGAACCTCCACCTTCTCGAGATCGTGACGAACGCTGGCTTCACTCGAGTCAGGAGTGAGATACTCGCCAAAGGTGCGCTGCTCAAGATCCATGTCCTTCCAGTCAACGCCGTCTCTCTGGCGGGCAACGTGGCGGTAGTAGACGCGCTTGGCGAACTTCCAGAGCTCGATACCGCCAAAGAACAAACCAGCGTTGATGAACACAATGGCCCACTCCCAGGTAATACCCTTGTGCTTGAAAACAGTGGTGCTGATAACGGGGATGTACATGATAGGGAAGAGAGTAACGAAGCCAAGCATGATAGCCCAGAAGAGGAACTGGTTGCGCCAAATATCGTGCATCCACTGGGTGAGATAAAGCTTGGAGCCGGGCTGCATGCGGAAGAAGGATCGTCGCTTGTCAATCATCTCCCAGGCCAGGAAGAGGGAGAACCAGGTGAGGCAGGCGAATGTGGTAGCACGGGCCTTGAAGACAGTCTCGCATTCATCGCTGTACTTGTCGTTACAGTCGAGGCCGAAATCGCCGTCACCAAAGGCGTACATGCGGAGGACGAAAGCGCTGAGGCATAGGGCGGCGATCCAGAGACCATAGACAACCATGTCAAAGATGAACTCCACAGTGAAAACACCTGTCTTAAGGGGCTGAGGAGGTCGGCGAAGAATGCCAGCGACAGCACGCTCGAAACCGAGACCCATGTCGGGCAGACCAGAAGTGGCCATGATGATCCACATAATCTGGACGGGAGCAATGGGGAAGACTGAGAGACCGGTGCGGTCCTTGAAGGCGAGGCCGATGAGTAGGACGAGGGCTTGCGCAACGTTGGTGGCGAGCACGTGCAGGATGAACTTCTGGATGTTATCAAAGATACGGCGACCCTCTTCAATGGCAGCAACGATAGAGGCGAAGTTGTCGTCGCTGAGAACAATGTCTGAGGCATCTTTGGCGACATCAGAACCAGCTTGACCCATAGCGATACCAACATCAGCACGGCGAAGCGAGGGAGAGTCGTTGACACCATCACCAGTCTATTGCAGTCAGCACATTGTGTCATCATTGGGTATACAAAGGATCGGATACATACCATGGCGCAGAACCTCTTTCGGCGGTGCAGAGCCTCGATCATTCGAACCTTGGTCTGAGGAGCACATCGAGCAATAACCAGAGGGAGGAAAGGCAGCTGATCGACCTCGTCATCGGTAAGACCATCGAACTGAGTAGCAGTCATGACCATGGTGGCAGCAGTTTCAACAGCAACAAGATCCATGCGGGTAGGCAGAATGCCGACCTCAATGGCAATGGCCTTGGCGGTCTCGGGGTGATCACCAGTGAGCATGTGGACGGAGATACCAGCCTGGTGACATTCTCGCACAGCGGGAGCAGACTCGGGACGGGGAGGGTCGTAGAGGCCGACGAGGCCACGGAAGACAAGGTCACACTCCACGGAAGCACGATCAATGTCGTCACCCTTCTTCATGTCGACGTTATAGGGCTTGGAAGCGAGAGCCAGGACACGAAGGCCCATGCCGGCGAAAGCTTCCATGTTGCGGAGGATCTCCTCACGGAACTCCTCAGTCATGGGAATTCGCTCCTCATTATCCTCAGGGCAGTAGGTAGCACAAGCACCAAGGACACGCTCAACGGCACCTTTGGTAAAGGCATAAAGCTGGTTGCTGCGGTTGTCCTTCATAATCACAGACATACGCTTGACGTCGGAATCGAAAGGAAGCTCGGCAATTTCACTGTACTGGTTCGCAGCATCGTGGCTGGTGAGGCGGAGACGGTTCCAGTCGAAGCGGGAGGCGAGAACCTGAATGGCGATCTCGGTAGGGTCACCACGAGCGTGCCACTCACCGTTCTTCTCGTTGACAGTGGCAAGGTTGGCGAGGGAAGCAACTTCGAGGAAGCTAGTGAGAGCGGACTTGCTCTGCGAGAGGAGTTCGTTGATGGGGGCAACGGCACCACAGGCGTCACCACCCTGCTTCAAGGGAAGCTCGTGAGGCTGGCTGCGGGACCATCGGATGTCGCCAGTAGTGGGGTTGAAGGGCTCGGTGGTGTTCTCAACGAGGTAAGTTCCCTTACCAGGTGTCCAGGCTCCACGGGCGACCATCTTACCCTGAGTAAGAGTACCAGTCTTGTCCGAGCAGATGTCGGTAACGGCACCCAGGGCCTCGAGGGACTTGAGGTTTCGGACAATAACATTTCGCTCAACCATGCGCTTGGTACCAGCAGCCATTGTGATGGTCAAGACGACGACCAAACTGGCGGGAATCATGGACAGACCAGTGGCGACGGCATAGATGATAACCTGCTGGGAAACATTAAACTTGTTGGCAGCAAGGACAATGATGGCACAGATGATGGCAGTGCCAAACAGGAGAAGTGCTAGCTTGGACAGCTTCTTCTGGAGAGGAGTGCCGACGTTGACACCGAGGAAACGACCAATGGCGTCAGTAAGGGTAAGAGTATAGGCCTCGAGGTATCGGTGGGGCTTAGCAGAACCATCGTCCTTGCGCTTAACGGGACGGACCTTGCTGTCCTTCTTTCGTAGAGCAGCGGCAATGGCACCGATCTCAGTGCAGACACCAGTGGCGAAGACAATACCCTTGGCGCGGCCCTTGGTGACGGTTGAGGAGCTGTAGCCAACGTTGATACGATCGCCGGGGCCGCAGTTGTCGTCGAAAACCTCATCTTCGTTCTTTCGGACCGGCAGAGACTCACCAGTCAACATGGCCTCATCGGTCTCAAAGTTGATGGCCTCGATCAGTCTGTGGGGAACAGTCAGTGCACCATGCCAAGAAGTCTTTGCGTGCATGTAAACTCACCGGACATCAGCAGGGATCGTGTCACCGACCTTGATTTCCACAAGGTCACCGGGAACAACCTGCACAGAGGGGATAACTTTGGAGTCGCCATCTCGGACGACACTGGCGGTAGGAGAAGACATGGACCGGAGCGAGTCCATAGTCTTCTCGGCAGAGTACTCCTGGAAGAAACCAACGGTGACATTCAGACCAATAATGAAAGCGACGACACCGCCTTCAATCCAAGACTTGATACCGAAAGAAACGGCCATAGCGAGGATCAATACCTTGGCAGACGTCAGTCAAGACCCTTCACGATATCCAACATAACAGGGGTGAGAAAATTGGGGAAACATCGACACGAGAGTGGGTTCCAAGCTAGGCAATACGCATGCCGAGACTTAGGGGCAAAAAGCATCGAGATATGCTTAAACAGAACTCTGAAAGATACGTGGGGGCCAGTCCAATAGACTAAGAGAGGGACTCACCATTGTCATAGCGTTGGCAACCTGTGCAATCACAATCTTGAGGGGCTGGACACCCTCAGCTTCGCCAAGATCATTGTTACCATACTGCTCCAGCCGTTGCCTGGCATCGGCCTCAGTCAGACCGCTGAGAGTATCGGTCTTGAGCTCCTCGACAACCTGATCGAAGCTGAGGGCGTGAGCAGGATGGGTCATGGGCTGGTTGCTCTGACCAGAGACATGGACAGTCTCGGACGCCTGGTCCTTTTTAGCCATGGTGTAAGTCGAAACTGGTAGCGGGCGCCAGCGTGATGGTTCCTCGATGGGATATTGCAGTTCGGTTCGGTGGATGTTGTTGTTTCTCTTGAAGAGACTCGAAGGGGTGCTTATGCTGAATGATCTTGAAGCCTTTGTCTGGGGGTTCCTGGGAGGAGTATTCAGGAAGCCTTTCGTCTGGCGTTGAAGAGATCGAGAAGTATAAGAACCTTGGTGAGGAAAGTTTCCAGAGAATGGAAGAGCATATGGGGTGGGGATGAGGCAGTCTTATAGAAGCGATTGAGACGACTGGGGCATTGTTGAGACGGATGGATGCCTTATCTCATCGCACCCTCGCACCCTCTCTTGCTTCTTGTTCTGACTCTAGTTCCTAGGTCACCATCGTCCTGGTCAACAACCACTCGCTCAAGGGAGTGTGGGTTCCATCCTCCTTCTCCAGCGCACCCCCACAATGCCAAGATTGATCCAATTTTTCCTTCTCTGCTTGCTGCTTCTCTTCGAAAAGGCGGGGTTTGGACTGGAGCGAACGTCTTGGCGATAGGACGAAACCTTGGTTGTTGTTGAGTCTCCGGGCTTCCGCCTCCAGAGCCGGGCTTGTCCGAGGGGCGCCGGTGCAGGGCTCCGGGTCCCAGTATGGTGTTCTAGACGCTGATTGGCGATGGCCCGTGCCGTTCTGGACGGTGTTGGGATTCTGATGAGCCGTCCTCGACGGTCGGGCACGTCGCCGTCAGCACGTCATAGCCGGTCGGCAGCACTGTGACGCGGCGTGGCGGGCTCGGCATCAATTGGCTTTTGTGAGTGGGCAGCTAGGGCCTTGGCTGAGTCTTGGTATTCTGGGCGACCGGGGATGATGGCCTCACCAGAGCCCCCGTTGCTTTTGAGCCACCGAGACTGAAGCCGAGCCTTGGGAGACGCCCATGCGCCCCCATGAGCGTATCATCAGCCCTTCCTGGCGCTCTGCTTGACGCCTTGCTTGACGCTCTCACCAGGCTTCTGAGAGGCTGCTCAGCGCTTCCAATATCGTCACCGGTGGTGGACCCCCTGCTGCTGCAACCAAAATGCATTGGCACCCCATTGTGAACCGACGTTAGACGGGTGGGCAGAACCTCGGTCGTTGGTGGTGATGTGAAATAGCAGAACGACGACACCCCCCTCCCCCCCTCCATCTCTTCTTCACGCCCACCATCGGTTTCTTCTGTTCAGTTAGTTTCTTCTCCTGGGCGAAGGATTGGTATTGGCATTTCTGGGCATACGGTGCTCCGAAGGGAAGGTGTCACGTCATTGGGTGGTCGTCAGTCATCGCCGTTTCGTTGACTCCGTTATGCTGCTTCGTTCTTCTTGTCATAACCGCCGTCGCACCACGTTTGCTGCAGGTTGGGAGTAATGCCTACAACAGTATCCATACTTGCTTAGGCGTCAACCAAGTAATCTCTAGAATAACCCTTTGCAAGCCAATCTCCAGGCAAATCTGGACCCAATATATGCGACCAAGTCTGAGCCAATCTCTGACTACGATGTTGCAACGGGGCCGGCAAAGAGCCGCTTCTTGTCAGAGAGCCTCTTGTTCGCTCCTGGACCGCGTCGTACTGTAGGACGGACGGCACGGAGCCTCCACTTTTGCGCTGAGACCGTCATCGGCTGTCACTGGTTGCCATGAGGTCCCCCGAGTCCGTCGGCTTAGTCTCGTGACCTCCCCCATGGAGATCTCGGGACCACTATCAGATCTCGAAAGGTGGTTGGCTGGCAATGGATGTCGGCTCGGTCGTTCTCTGGGCCTCGTTCACGCGTTACGCACAACAGCGGCTTCCCACGAGTGCCTTACGAGATCCTGTGCGATCCTGCCAAGTCTAAGGTGCAGGCACTGCCACACTCGACGAGACCTGACATTGTTAGTCACCGAGTCTTATCTTTGCCCAGAGTCTTAGGACGCCTTAGCTAGGCCGAGTACCTCGGCGTTAGCGGCTGCAGGGGAACAGGGATATGTTTCTGGTGGGAGCATATGCGATATGCTAGCACGCTAACGAATGATATTCCGAAACCTTGAAGTTTGGCTGTGTTTTTCCGCTGAAGGTTACCAAGCCTTGCCTGACTCTGTTAAGATCCTATTAGTCACGTGATCCTCACGGACTTCTTCTAGAAGACAACGCCACATGCGCGGTACATGGTACGTAATCAAACCTCCACCAAGATTCCCCCTGGATCTCATCCAACGTAACAATAAGCTTAAATCGCCGACATCTCGTTGTCCGTGGCCCACTATTCTTTGCAATGGCACCTATCTTGGGCAGGGTTATCTACGCCGTCGACATTAGCCGCTTTCGAGAATTGCTTCTCAGGTCTTCAAGGGCCATCGTGGGCGTCTTAGGCGGCGATCACGCAAAGTCGAGGTTGGCGGTTGCGGTTGCAATGCATATCTCGGCCTCGGTCCCGAATATGCGACTCGCGCATGTCCGCTAGCTTCTGTTGAGTCTCCGTTTTGAGCATTTATCGTTGGCTCCAGAAGCAGAAACCGTAAACGTGCAACTGGAGACGAAGCGACGATCCCTGCCGCCCACAGACAAGAGACGCCGGACGCGGAGACTCTGACGCTCAAACAATAGAAAAAATGAGAGGCGCCGTATGCCGCAGCAAAACGGAGGGTTTGTTCCCCACTTACGGCACTCTCACTCCTCTCACATACGGGGCGCTTACTGGTGTTTCTCTCCTACATGCTTAGTACGTCCTCTCACAGGCTGCTCGTTGGTCCTCTTACATGCTCCGTATATATAAGGCTTCCACAGGCCAACAACGGGTCACTCAGCGCCTGTCATTAGGCAGCGTGCCCCGCTCCGCTCTCCGGGATGCGGCCTCGGGGCGGACACAGCGGGCTCCTCCCCACGGAGGTCCCACGGGAGACGAAGACGCAGAGCCCAGTTGAGACACTCCGTGGCGGAGATAGGACTTCTTCTGCGGGGGATAGCCCGGGTACGTCGGTGTCACGATAACAATCATACTATCTGTTGCGGAGGCGGCAGGATACAACAGGTGGGGCTAGTAGGAATCGAGCCCATTCATTAGGGCATTAGCACGCCGCGGCTCCGTTCAAGAGGGTAGAATAAGAAAATCTGCAATGCAGGTCCCAAGGCGAGGTTTCAACTTGCTCAACATCCCAGTCCAGTTTATGTCGTGGCTTGAGATTGCCGTCGTTGCCGTGCGATAGATTAAAAGGCGACTCTCATACAGCACGGAGGCGTTGGAGAGGATACTCTTGGGCAGCCACGGACGGCAGTTCGGCACCGGTCACCAGGGTTTCCCGCGGGAACGGCGGCCAACGTGCGGAGACTCGGGAAGGCCAGGGAAACCGGGACGGAGGCGGCACCCGGAGGTTCTCGAGTTTGAGCCTGGGAGACCCTGAAATTCCATCAGCTCCGCAAGATGAATTGGACTGAGGCCGGCGTGGCAGCTGAACTCGGCTCCAGGAGGCCTAAGCTTGTTCGACAGATGGTGCGCTCAGGGCTCGGAGATGAGACGGTAACGTATCTGCCCATCGGCCTATCCCTGGATCTCTTGGGTGATGTTAGGCCAGCCACTGTTCTGATAGTTGCGGCTCTAGTTATCCATTGTCGAATGTTACCGCTGGGGCCAAGGAAGTTGGCTGAAACTCTCAGATGCGAGCCATTCAGAGCCGTTTACTGGTCATCTCGAGAGAGGCAGATCATGAGATGGACTTTTGTCTAACCGCAGGTCGTGTTCAGGCCTCAAAATCTGTCGGATATCGTTTCCGAATGCCATTTACAGGCCCCTGGTGAGATAGAACTTGACCGAAAGCTCGCAAACGTCGCATTTTCTGCTTGAACTCATTCACACCAAATTCAATCTGCAGTGACTTTCCCTCTTGGCTTTCTCAAGAGCCCTGGGAAACGCCACTCTCCAGGTTTCCCCGACCTTGCGTATTGACTGCATCCAGCAGAAGTCTGGGGCCCAGGGCCACGGAAATTCGGCGTTTATGATACTATATCGGGTCTTCTCGGTTGGTATTGATCAATGTCTCTGCAGAGTCTCATTCCATTTGAGGGGTACCACGGCAGGGAAAACATGCCTGCCCTGTGTGCATGCTTTTTTCTGCGCGTGTGAGCATGTCTGGAACGCAAGGCAGAATCCTCAATAGGTAGACTGCTGCAAGACGATCACTTCTAGGCCAGATGCCACGCATTGGATGCCCAACCAAGTCTTCAGAGTCGACAACTTGTCCCGCCTTGTCCATCGAGATTGTTCTCAAGCATCCAAGGCGTACAAGGCATTGGGGTCTTCGACAAGCTTTTCAACACGTGTCAGTGAGAGATCACCACCCACGATCCCTCGATGACAATTTTTGCCGTGGGGGACAACGAGGATGCAGCTCATCACGGCGGAAATGTCCACCCCTTGTCGAGACTGCTCAAGAGCGGAACGCCCAGCGGCCCCACAGAGTCGCAATGCCAAGACGCGTGGGTGGATTCGCGAGGATACCGGTGCAGGGATGAAAGAGGAGACCCAGCGGCGGAGGGGCGCGGCGGAGTCACTTGGACGAGCACGAGAACTAAGGAGGGCACGTGCCCTCC
>JAAVUK010000347.1:0-19249 GCA_014899095.1 Fusarium buxicola
TAAGGAGGGCACGTGCCCTCCGCTGACGTCTTCGGAGCGGAGATGTCAGAGCAAGAGGAGACTGGACTAGGATCTGTTGGGGATTTTGTTGGACTTGCTCCAGGACGATAGATACTGTAAAGAAGAGGCAGGCGAAGAGCAGCCATCCCAGGACAAGCGATGTCACCCCGCACAAATCCACAGGCGGCAGTTCACGTTATTTGCCTCATCTCCGCCAAGAGATCAAGGTCTCGTAGCAGCGAGAAGAAGCATTTGACAAGACCTTGGCTTGAGCTGGGCGGCGGAGAAGCGTTGACAAGCAATGCTCGGTCACACAGCTACCGGGGAGTTGGTGACAGAATGCTCGGCTGGACCGATCGGTCGGCGCGCTCCAAAACTGCAGCAAAGGCGACTCTGGAAAATTGCAGACGAAGAGGGTCGTTGCGTTGCCAAGGAAGCTCGTCAGAGGACCAATTGATCGAGTTGGACATTGACGCCGACAATGTGCAGGGGGCGAGGACCTGCGTCTCAAAGGGTCAGAGTAACGTCTACTAATAAATCTCGCGCCTTATGAGGAGTCTGACACTAAGACCATACTCATATTTGTATCGACTGCACAGCCTTTTCGCAACCTACGCAACTGACCAGCATCCCCTCAAGAGTCTGAATTTTGATAGCCTCGGATCGCGAGAGCTGGCGTGTCGAACCGTCGGTCGGATATAAGGAAGTCTGAGGGGGGCAAACGCAGGCAGGGTACATGTGTTGATCAAGGTAAAAGAGTCAAGAGAAGGGCGAGACACTCGAGACACGCCCAAGACGCCCGTCCCAAGGTTTGACGAAGCGATGGATGGCAAAAACGCCCAGCTTGCCAAGAGAAAACATGAGTTGACAAGAGGGGAAAGGAAGAGGCAGACGCCCAGCCTTTTGGAATGGTCAGGTTTAACGCCGTAATAGTGCAGCGTGGTCACAGGCTTGGTATCAACCTAACATTAGCCTCGTCTCTCCATCTTCACCAATGGCTATGCGATGATCATCTTCTCTACAGCGCACGAGACCATATCCAGAAACAGCCTCTTCTTCTGCTTCCACGACCCCTGCCCCTCCCCCTCGTATAAGACCACCGTAGAAAACTCACCAGCTTGGCACGGTCAACGAGGGCACACCAACTGCATCAATTCTTTTTCCTTGCCAACCGAGAGAGTTCGCATCGGCGACGTCCGGGTTTTTGGATATTGGAACAGGGGGTAGAGCGGACTTGAAAGACCGAGGTTCTGGGGAAGATAGGCGTCATGATACAGTTACGCCGAGGATGAGACAAGGGTCTGAGAAGAAGCAAGTCACGAGGACAACGGAAAGTTGACATTGACAATAGAAACTCGGCATATCCATAAAAAAATAAGGTCGACATCTTGGCAGTTTTCCTCCCGCGTCGCCCAGCAGATCCAGACTCTTCTGACACGCTCCCACCCAGCCAGCGAAGATCCCAACACACGCCGAGACTCGAGGGACACCAGAACAACGCCCGAGATAAGCATCTGCATCAAAGTTGGTCAATTAACAAGGTAGAATAACATCATCGCACATGGTCATAAGCAAAAGCCAGCATTCGCTCCTTCTCCCAAGTGATATTCCAAACACCCAACCCACACACAACCAAGCGGCCCCATGATCGCCCTTCATAACCTCTCAACCCTTGTGGCCAAGAGTCGCCGTCTTTCACATCCTTTCACATTACGGCTTCCCTCAAATCTTGGTCATATGGTGCAAGCAGCACCTCCAGTCCCCTCCAGGTCCCTGCCGGAACACACTCGAGCACCACCCCTCTGTGGCCACCATCTCGCCGTTTGTGAGCTTCCACGTCGTGACCCTGTAGAGGAGGGCCGAGCTCATCATGTCGATCTCGACAAACTCGGGTTCGTCGTGGATCTTGTACGCCGTCCACGGCTCGTAATCATCCTCCATGTAATCGTCCAGCGTCGGGTCCGTCTTGGGCGAGTACAGCTTCTTGTCCGGCTCGGCGAGCACCGCGTCCTTAGTTATGTATTTGCGCATCGTCTCGGGCTTGTCTGAAGTCAGGGCGCGCCAGAGAAGCGCTGAGGCTTCGAGCGTGCCTTCTTTGTTGCGGAAGCGGATGGTGCCTTTCTTTTCTTCGCCCATGATGACTTGTGGTAGAGTTGACGGTTGTGAGTTGACGGTAAGATGGACAGTTACAGAGCTGGTAAGTCGTAGTTGATGGTCTTGGAAAATGCTGTTAGAAAATGAACAGGTCCAACGTTCAACAAGACAAGGAAAGACGGCAAGAAATCTAATCTAATCGACCAAAGCCTGACGTAGCTTCCACGACCTTGATATCATCTTCCACACGGCATTGCGTGTAAACCTACGCCCAAAACCTGGCAAAGGCCCATCTCCAATCCCTGTTTTTGCCTGACGTCAGCACTGCGCAACGCAAGTACCAAAGCAAGATGGCTTACATCAAAAATCACACAATTGCAAAGAATTGCAACAGCAACATGGTTGTTTTCTTCATCATGGTCAAGACCTGTTTTCCAGCAGCTTTTTTCTACTTGCCGTTTGACTATTATCTCCTCAATGTCCATCTTCAACGTTGATCCACCCGAGGACCCGGCGGGTTCGGCCTCGGACGCTAATCTTCTCATTGCCTGCGGGAGACTTTTCCAAGTTACACACCACCACGTTTTTGTTGTCGCTTCTTCGTTCACCGGCTACACCGCTAGGGGAAGGTGTTCTTCTGGTAGTCGTCTTGGCGCCTTCGTTAGTCTAGATGTTGAGACGGCGCCCATGACAAGAAGATGCCAAGTCACTATCGAGTGCTAGTAAAAGGCTAAAACTAAAAGATGCGTACGATGAGGGGAAATCCTATGAAAGCAGGCGGGGATTAGGCCGAGAGGAAATCATGAAGTGACGTCAGCCTCGATCGCATCAACTCCATCATGAGACCCTCTTTCAGGGTCCAGAGCCCAAAGCCCACAACTACTACGTAGTAAA
This sequence comes from Fusarium buxicola, assembly GCA_014899095.1. Classification (NCBI taxonomy): domain Eukaryota; kingdom Fungi; phylum Ascomycota; class Sordariomycetes; order Hypocreales; family Nectriaceae; genus Fusarium; species Fusarium buxicola. The sequence goes on from JAAVUK010000347.1 coordinate 2,989, forward strand.
CAGTAGCGTAGAAATACATACGTAAAAGCAATGAAAGGGAAAGTTGCTTCTTCATTCATCAGGTCGTTAGGTCATCATATTACTTCATCAGGCTAAATACATGAATCCCTCTATTCCTCCGCCGTAGAGTTGGTTCAAGTATAGGTTAGGCCAGATGGCTGTAATTAGCCAAGCAGTGTGTGCAATTATATTCCACCAACCGAAAAACAACGGTAAATCAAACGTGGGACTGTCGTGTCTCCCAGCTTCCTTTTTCTCTTAGCGCCAGTCGTGGAAAAGAAATGGCTGCGTCATGCAGTTGTTGTCGTCTATCGGATGATGAAAGGACTGAACTCGTCAAAATCAGTCAATCAGCACTGACATTCACACATCAGTGGAATCTCTCCTTGATGTACACCATAGCTGCGAATCCCGCGCAGCATTTCGTGCTCATCTCGTGCTTGCACCACGGGCATCGCACAGTCATCGACACCTTGCCTGCAAAGCCAAGCGTCTCAGTTGAGGACAGAACACCCTCAGGGTTGGACATTGCCTCGTATAGCTTGCTCGGCATGTCGTGGTAGTACTTGCAGGCACAGCACTCCACAAACATCTTCGCGACAGGCTCGCCCGGCTGTTGATGCTCCAGGTTCGACTGGCGCCGAAGCGTCTTGATCGAAGCCTCAGGGTCTGAAAGGGTCTGCCTATGACCGCGCAACGGGCTCTGTAAACGGTCGAGACGTGGGGACTGGGATGATGCGTTCACCGGGGACCTTAGCCGAGCCTTACTTCTCTCCTTGTGTCTCAGAGGCGGCTGCATCTGCGTCGGCGTTGACGCGAGGCTAGCCTCTGTAGAAGAGTCGAGTCCCAACTTCGTACGCTGAAAGGCTGCGCTTCGAAGGTTTGCATTCGAGAATGCTTCCATCACTCTGTTCGCTGCCTCCTGAATAGGATCGGCCTCTGCTTCTGAGCTGCTGAGGTCTGAAGGTTCGAACCGATCACTAGGAGCAAGTTGTGGTGAATTGGTGTATGACCAGTATGGGCTCACTTGGTGCCCGGGGTTTGCGGCCATGGATGGCTTAATGGTCGCGATGTTGGGCGAATGGCCCATCTCTGACTGAGGCGGAGTAGTGTGTGGCGTGCTCAGAAGTGATACAGATTGGACCGCATCCGAGTATGAGGACTCTGAGGAGCTCGTCGTGGGTCGACAAGTCACCGGGGAGGGCATCGCTCCTGATGGAGTAAGATGCTTGGACGAATGTTCCGTATGCTGTATGTTCAGGGCACCGCCGCTAACGTTCAATCCCCTAGATGACTGGATACCCGTCTTTGGGGGTACTGGAGGTCCAGTTCCGGGGAATGTTGCTGCATAGTTAAGCAAGAGGATCTCCTTGTTGGGAGTGCTCGCCGTCGAAGAAACCGATCCTTGCGATGCGTGTCCACGACCAAACGCAGACTTGGCAGCCTCTCTAAGGTTCCACTTGGTGCTCACCGCTGGCGCAGACTCTGCAGTAATCGGTTTCGGACGGGCACCGGGTGAAGTATGTTCGTACCGGATGCTTGGCGGGTTGTGTTTGAATAGTTTCTCCTTGGAAGAGTGGGTTGACTCCATGGACTTCTTTTCCTTGGGGATACCGGGGGTGCCCTTGGAACTTGGCGGCTCATCTTGAGGCGAGTGTGAGGATTGAAATCGAGTTAGCACTACCAGAGAATTCCTCTTTGAGCTCTTTCGCGGGGGCTCAGGGCGCACTGATAAACCGGAAGCGCCTGATTCCCGCCTGGCACAGGGCTTCGCCAAGGGCACCACTGGTGGTTTAGAAACAGTTGACTTGTCTTCCGGCGCAGAGTTCCCCGCGTCCTTTTGAGGCTTGATTCGTAATGGGGGTATTTCTTCAATCTTCTGGCTTTGACCACTCTGTGGGGCACCCAACGGCTGACCTCGAGTGTTTTCGCTGTTAGCAGAGCTCTTGTTATCTTCATGGTCCTTTGAAGCTGGCTTTTGATCGGCTCCCGGATGTGAGCCACTCTTAATGTGTACGCCACCCCTTCTCATCAAGCCTTGAGCCTTGTTGTACAAAACTTCGCTATCAGGCGTGTGTACGGTGTTCTGCTCTCCCTCGTCCTCTGTGTCATCAGCCACCGCACATTCATCGCTGACCGAGTTGCGCCTGGCGCGAGCACTCCACAAGTAGATGTTGACGGAACCCCTTCTCTTAGGCGACTTGGGTGATTTCATCGACTGACTTCTCACAGCAGCGGTATTGATTGAGATGGGCGGATAAGCTCTTCGTTGGGAATCTGCTTCCTTGTCACGGGCTTGTTGGGGATTGGTTTTGAGAGGGGTGAATGAGCCGTGGCCGAGGAAGGACTTTCGCAAAGCTGGATGGACCTTGCTGTTGCCGTTGGCCTGATCCTCGAGAACCTTCTGATGGAAGTCTTCCTTCTTCTTCTCCAGTTTGACACCGCCGAGGAAGCCGGTAGAGCTGGTCTCGTCGAACGATGCGCGTTTTATCTCAAATGAGCTGCGGAAGAGGGATGAGAGAGAGTTGGAGCGGCTGCGTCTGGGCTCGTCGGGGTCATCATTGTTTCTCCCGATGGAGAACCCCAACAAGCTGGATGACCGAGATCGCCTCTTTTGCTCAGGGGGTCGAATTGGTTCAGTCATGCTTCGTCCCTGGGTCGCGAAGACAGTCGGAGAAGGTGGAGGAGGCTTGCTCAGCTTCCTGCCGCGGGGCTTGGGAGCGTTCTTCCAAGCCTCCTCCAGTACCTCGTTCATGGCCTGTTCTCTTTCCTTTTCCTTCTTCTTCTCGTCTTCTTTCTTTCTCTCGATTTCCTTTCTCTTCTCCTCCTTCTTTTCCTTCTTTCGCCGATCGTATGCCTCCCAAGTAGGAGATTGACAGACGGAGCGCTGCTCCTCAACATCCGGGGGGAACATGAAAGCCACTGTCTTTTGCGCAGGCTTATCTGTTCCGGAATCCTTGGCGGAGGGGTCTCTTGAGCTCGAACGAGAAGTGCCCTGACCAACTGGTTTTCGGGGTATCAGATTTGGCGACTCGGCTCGGGCAGGAGCTGTATGGTAAGAGAAGAGTGGAGGGGGAACCGCGGAGTAGTTTCGAACAGGTGTAGGTGCTTTTTTCCTGTCCTTGGGCACCAATTCAAACCGGCGAGGAGGGAAGCCAGGACTTGTAGGGACAGATGCGCTATCTGCGCATGATGGAGATGGAGGCACGGAGCCTCGGTGTGTTCGTTGAAACTATAGATAAATACCCAGTTAGCTTCGAGCACTCCGAGATGACGTTATCAAGGGTTTTGGAGTGTGCCGGGACCTACATTGAGCTTCTTCTCCAGATCTAGCATGCGCTGCAAGCTATTGGAGCGAGCGCGCCTTTGAGGCTGAGCTGTCTCTGGCATGATGGAGGTTTTACGAGTTCAAGCGAGTCGACCCGGAGCTGGCGACACGCAAAGTTGCCTCAGAACATGCGAGATGGAGACGAAGGACCGGGAGAAATGCGCGCGCGGGTCTGAGGTGAGATGTGGACGTCGGACAAGATGGCGTGAGTGGGGTGGTTTGCTGCAGATAAGGGCAGTGTTTATAGTGAAGCTGTAGGCTGGGAATGAACTGCGGGAGTCTGCAGGTGAAGCTGGCCGGTTGCGCCAGAAGGAACCGCTCGGGTGTTGCGTTCAGCGAAAGAAAAGGAAGCTTATCCAGAGCTTGGAGTCGTTGGTGGTGGTGATAGAGTTGTTTGGTGGTGATTGTTGTTGCTTTTGCTATGATACGTCTTGTTTCATGCCCGCCTTCTTTTCCTTCTCCGGAGAATAGCGAGTGAAATTAACGAAAGCAGCAGCAATATCGAATGAAACTAGTCAAAGATAACGGAAGCGGTGGTTCAGTCTTGGTGTGGGATGATGTGAAGGCGGTGGACAAGGCGCGGTGTCGTGATTGGGAGGTTTCAAGACAGACTCGACAGGTCCGGTGGTGTTAAGGTAACGTTAAGGTAGAGGAGGGGAGGGGAAGGGAAGAAAAAGGGAATAAGATAAGGTAGGGATGGGAAGCAAGAGGAACGGAAACAGAATCGAGACGAAAATAGGATTATAATGCAACCTAGGGCTGGGATCAGGATGATAGAAAAGGGAGAAACAGGGGGTTAAGATGAAGGAGGAACAAGTAGAGAAAATAGAAGCCCGTCCGGAAAATTCCTGACATTTGCCCTGGCGAGACTTTCTTTGTCTCTGCCATGAGCAAAATTGCAGAGCCAAGCAAGCAAGATCCCGATATCCATGGATCCCAGCTGCAGCTCTTCCTTTCTTAGCTTGGCCTGGTTGAGGCTGATTCCATTCAGGCAAGGCCTGGCACTGGCAGCTGGAGCTATCACCACCAACCTCAGCTGAGCAGCGGCCTTGCCGGATGCAAGAGCCACATCCCACATGGTACGGATACCTAAGGTGCCTAAGGTATGGATCCTCCGTAGGTATCATGGGTCTAACCATGTCGATGCGTGATTGCGGGATGGCGGCATCGGCTTGGACTGGCCTGGGCTCTTTGCCTGACTAGGTAGGGTTAAAGCCACTGCCCGCAACCCAACAACGCCTGCCATTCCCTGGTGATATTGAAGTGAGCACCGAGTGACGACTTGTCACCTTACTGTATCACTGAGGTGGGCATTTACAACTGGAACCTACACCTTTCCCAGTGACCTATTACCGAGCTGTCTTAGCAGTCACGATAGCGCCCCTTAGCTCTCAACAACTTTGTCTCTTCCCCTCTCGACGATCACCCTTCAACTATTGGACAATTCCTCCTGCTGTTGCTTCTGTCACTTTGCTAGACCAAAACTCAGCAGCATATCCAACACACAGCTGCAGTCCCTCGTAAAGAATCAAGGCCGCCGTCTGTCCATTGTGGGTTTGGTCGGCCAAGAATACGAACTGGCGAGGTGGGCACTAGAAACAGTGTGGCTGTCTTCCGTCCACCGCAAGCTACCATTGGCCGGCTACAAGCTTCCCAGCGCAAGAATCGACCGATCTACAGTGGCCTTACAGCGCTCCGGAGTATTCTTCAGTGGGTGGAAGGGAGGGGCCGAGCCCGGTACTGTTTTTTGGTGATCCAAAAATAGCTCCCCACCCATGCATGCCCACCTCATGGATCAACAAGCGGCTACACATTTTTGAGGGGCCTGATCTGACGTCTTCCCCAAATGCGAGGTTCAAGCACGCTACTGTACACGAATAGAACGGGGCCACTTCCCCCAAAAGACCAAAAGATGGATAGAAAGCGTCTCACTTGGGAAGACACGAACAGTGGCGGCCAACAGCGGGGTGCCGGGCCATTGGAAGTTTGAGCTTGAGACTCTGGGGTTTAGCCTGAGGTTCAGGTGGGCACGTATGGCAGCTCGTTTAGGCGTTCCTCGTTTGCTTGACAAGATGCATGCCGGCGGCGATAATGACACCATTGGGTCGCAACCGGGTCTACGCAGTTTGACACAACGAGGTGGCTGGCTTTCTTTCTATGACTGTCGACAGATGTGCATATTCTGTCTAGTTGATGCATGTACTGTAGGATGGAGGCTGGATAATGGATGATGGGTAAAGATGCAGCGAGGTTGAATCCTCAAACTAAATAATATGGAGTATAAAAGACGGGAGGAATGTAGCGTAACGTGGCGGCTTATTTCCTGCCATCCATGCTCCCTAATCCATCCCGCTGAACCCGTCCATCCAATCCATGGATACGGGTTTTCTGCCGATCATGGCGGAATGGGAACCGATGGAGGAGTCATGTCATTTCCAATCCGTCAAAGAAAGAAGACGAAAACGTTGCTCGGCTAACCAGAGACTAATCTAGCTGCTTCTAGTGGCTTGCAGGGCGAATGCGAGGTGATGTGATGTGATGCGGTGCGGATGCGTGGGTGGTGTCGTGCTGTTCGTGTTGTCCGCCGGGACCTCGTGTAATCTATCCGGGGCAGCCCGTGCGTCATGGGGGCTTTTGAGATGCGGCAGCGGTGTGCCGATGGGCGGAAGCGAAAAGGAAGATACCACCGGCCGGACACGAGCGAGGCAATTGTTCAAAAGCCTCATGAAGTGAAGGCCACATCTGCTTTTGCCTTGGTGGGAAGGGCTTTTATATTCATCACATATCGGTTGCTTTTGATGGAGATGAACATTTATTACTGACACTTGTATCCGCCAAGGCAAGGTACCCCAACAATTGGTTAACAACCAGACGCCAACGCCAAAGCACATCGTGACGGAGAATATCTACAGCCCGTTCTTTCTCCTGATCTGGTTACGATCGACGCCGAGGCTCTGGTGGAGATTCGAATTCCTGCTGCAAAGTCTGCCCTCAGACTCCAGACTTACAGTGCTCTCTCGTATTGTGGCATCAGCAAACGTCCGTACTGCACATGAACCCTGCATACTTCTGGGACTTCGTATAAATATAGCAGAGACCCGCTCTTAACCTCTGTTCCCCTCTGCGCCAGCGAACAGCATGCTGCAAGACACTGTGAATGAGTGGTAACCCTGGATGAGCCTCACAATTTAATTACGATTGCTTTTAGTCTCATTGAGTGCATCTGCATCTAATAACGAGGGAAATGAGGCGGACACTGGCCTCGGGTTGGCCTAGAACACCAACGCAGTTGGCCTACCCTACAGAAACACACGACAACATTTAACTTATATACACCATGTTCAAGAAACCAGGCGAGAGTTGCCATGTAGCTGTTGCAGTTCTGAATTTCAGCTTAACTCGACCTTGTTTATGGGTTGATAATACCTAGATAAATCGCTGTTGGAAACGAGCTTATCAGCATATCCTCGTGCTTGATCAAATACGAATTCCAGCGCACGGCCTTGCCTAGAAGTCACCTTCTGGGCCAAGAACAGGCAATTCATTTACAGCTGGCCTACGTTCGGGGGCATGAAAGGATGCTGACCCAAGTTGCAGTCATTATCATTATCCAGAGACACCATCTTACTTTGCTGTTTGTTCCTGCAGAAACGGCCCCGACATATCCAGAGGGTCAGCACATTGTACCTGCATGCGTAAATTCCAAATGCCTGCTGTAATTCATCCTGATTCCGGGGTCTGCTGTTTAACAGGAGTCTGGAGTCACACGTCCGTCTTGCTACATGGCCTAAGGAGGCGATGTAACACTAGGTTCTAAAGATTCAGCGTCTGGCGTGTAAGTAAAGAGACGTAGCTGATCTGGATGTAGACTCTGAAGTAGCCCTCGTCATGAGTCTAGTTGAAACTCGCAACTCTTCCTATTTCACAAGCAGTCCTGTCGTTCTGCTTACATCCAACATTGCTTGAGCTGGGAATATCGCTAATGACGTCATTAGATAGTTCTGAGTCTCAAACTCGCAGCAAGAGCACCTTTGGTGACTAAGAAAGCCGCAAGATAAGACTTATGTCACAAATGGAATTACCGGGAACATCTCAAAGGCTCGCTCACTATTCGGCGCCCTTCCGGATCGTTAGGGCAGAGAGGCGGTGGGTAGGTGGCAGCCAAGGAAAGTGCCTTATGTAAGCACCGTGGCTGACTCCTCCCGCCATCGACTCGGCTAGAGTTTATCCGACAGGGCACCCATCTCCCCCGCTCACGTGAGAGTCGCCTCCCGCCCACAACCACAATCCTTTGCCAAATTCCCCAAAAATCCTATCGCGCCTCCAGCCGACGACTCACTCATCCACATCACCACCAAGCAAATCATTCACCATGGGTAAAGTTCACGGATCTCTTGCCCGTGCCGGTACGTTACGCTCGCCCATCTCGCACAGATAACTTTTCCACGGTGTCGCTAACAAGACTGCAGGCAAGGTCAAGTCTCAGACTCCTAAGGTACGACGACACCGCGACTAAACACCATCGATCCCGACGAACCCGATCACTGACTATCCCGCCCTACAGGTCGAAGCCCAGGAGAAGTCCAAGGTCCCCAAGGGCCGTGCTCTTAAGCGCCTCAAGTACACCCGACGATTCGTCAACGTTGTCATGACTGGTGGCAAGCGGAAGGTGAGCAGACACGGCGATACTGATGAATGAAGGAACACGTGCGCTGACGATGCGAACAGATGAACCCCAACCCCGGCGCCGCTTAAACAACTGGTTAGGACAGGATTTACGGTATTGGGAGGTTGGTTTGCGGAACTGTTCACCGATGGTTGCTTTACTCAGCAATGGGAAGATGGATTAGGTCGGGTCGCATGATAGGCTGAGCCCCTTGAACAAAATCAAAAGGAATGGCGAAGAAGCGCTACGACTCTACTCGGCGTCCGGTGTCGGTTGTCAATACAACAACACATTTGTTCGCGACCATACACAATATCTGCTCCGGACTGTGAATGCCAACGGCCGCTGTTTGATGGACATGGCCAGGGCCTCGACAGACGGAATTGGACCGATTTGAAGAAGCCTGCGAATATCGTAGTTGCGGCGAATCCTGCTAGGTCACTGACGGGTGACTCACGTTGATGACATCTATGTCCAGAGTGTCTGCCTCAGGATGCATGACGAATTCTGGATTGGTCCAAGTTTGCCTGATTGTCTTAATTCTACGTGATATACGCGCTTGAACAATCGATGAATGATAGTTGTAACGGACTGCACTGCACTGGAGTCGGCTCTTTCATCGGCGCGAGTGTGAAAGTCACGTGATATCAAATCCGTCTCCCGCTTCAACTCTGCCCGAGTAGCTTCCCATCACCATAGCCATCACCACTTCTCGACGCGTCTTCAACTCCCTTCTCCACGAATTTCCTCCGACCCAACACTTCGCTTTCCACAATGGCCGACGTAGAAATGGATGTCGACGTCGACGCGGCGTCTCCCCCGCCTCCCGCGCGCAACGAATCCGACATGCAGACCCATACAAAGGCCACAGCTGTCCGCTCCATCGAGGGCTGGATTATCGCCGTCACGAACGTTCACGAGGAGGCCGACGAGGAGGCTCTACAAGACATGTTTGGGGAGTTTGGCGAAATCAAGAACATGCACTTGAACCTGGACCGAAGGAGCGGTTACGTCAAGGTGAGCTATGCGGTTGGGCGTGAAGGATAAATCACTGATGCTGGGGATTATGTAGGGATACGCGCTCATTGAGTACACGACCCTCGAGGAGGCTCGCGCCGCCATCGACGGCGCCCACGAGAAGAAGCTGCTCGAGCAGACCATACAGGTGGACTTTGCATTTGTACGCCCCCCGCCTGGCAAGCCGGGTGGTCGCGGTGGCCGAGGCGCCGGTGGCCGAAGGGCAGGCCGAAGCAGGAGTCGGAGCCCCGAGGGCAAAGGCCGTGAGGAACGCGAGGAGCGCGAGGAGCGCGAGGAGCGCGATTGAGTGGGAGCCCGAGGAGTTGGAGAAGAGACGCGGGAACAAGCATTTCGACATGCAACTCGTGGCGCATGAACAGCGGACGAACAGGCGCATGAAAATTGGAGCATGCAGAATCGCCGATGTATCTGACCGCGATGGTCGAGAGCACGTCGGCACGTGTAATGTTTATATATGAGGTATGTCTAGCTTCTCCAGTTGAACCTAGGAATCGCTCTGACAAGGAATCCAGATCAAAAAGAGATTGGATCGCCTTTAGACTGATGGACGGAACCTTTTGGATCCATGCGCAAAGGGCTACGCAGTGAAGCGCTCTGTGAAGGTTCTTGGAGCATTGACAAATGACACGCCAGAGCAGCATTTGCTAATTTGAATACTCTTGCAAACACACACATGGGCCATATGTTTGTGTAGTTGGGGGCCTAGTTCTCTAGCTGCGTCCATCGACATGATGCACCCTTGCGAAAGCGAGATATTCACCTTGTCGACTCAAGTCCGGTATGCTCATCTTCACATGTACCCGAGGAAACGACAAGAACAAAGCAGCGTGCGTCATGCCTTTATGGTATTGTCCTATTCTTTGCCCGGACGGGACATCTACACCACTGCAATATTCATCAAAACACCCAGGTAAACGACTCCTTCACATCAAACCTAGTCGATTGCCTGCGCGGATCAGCCTCAGTCCTAAATCGTCTCACAGTCGACTTACCTGATATCTGCGCTTGATGCCCCGACCAACACCTGGAAGGCCCCCTCCTCGGCAATCCATCCCGGAACCGTCTCGTCATAGTATCCGACTGCATACTTATCAAGGCTGATGGTGATGTGCCTCGTCTCCTCAGCCTCGAGGAACACCTTCTCAAACGCCACAAGTTCCTTCTCCGGTCGTGGCAGTCGACTCTTCTCGTCGTGGATGTACAGCTGGACGATCTCGGCGCCGGCACGTGAACCGATGTTGGAGATGGCGAGTGTGATTTTGATGACGCCGTCGGCGGTGAGTGTTCTGGTTGAGATCTCTGGACGGCCGTACTCGAATGTAGTGTACGACAGACCGTGGCCGAAGGGGAATAGCGGAGTAATCTTGGCGTGGTCGTAGTGTCTGTATCCGATGTACAGACCTTCGCCGTACAAGACCTTGTGGTTCTCACCGGGCCAGGTATGCCACGCAGGAGTGTGCTCGATGCGCTTGGGGAACGTAGCCTGTGATGACGATCAGCAAAGGGGCCCGTTGCTTGAGATGGGACAGCTACTCACTGGAAGTTTACCGCTGGGATTCTGAATGCCAAACAAGACATCAGCGAGGGCATTGCCTGCCTCTTGTCCCTGATACCATCCCTGGATGATAACGGGCACTTGGTCAACCCAAGGCATACGGACTGGACTGCCAGACTGGTTGACGACAACGGTCCGCGGGTTTGCCTTGACCACGGCTTCAATAAGTCTGTTCTGGTTTCCATCGACAGGTAGATCCATCGTCTGGCGATCGTAGCCTTCCGACTCCCACTCAGCATCCACCCCAACTATCACCACAGCCACATCTGCCTCTCGAGCCGTCTCGACCGCCTCCTGAATGTAGTCGACCCGGTCCTGCTCTTTGAATCCAATGCGGCAGCCACCGTACTTGTGCGTCATCCCGAACTGCTTCTGCTTCGAAATGGGCCGGAGTTCGTTGGTCATCTCCACCCGGAGCTCCACGGCCTTGTCTGCCTCCATATCGACATCGACGAGGTAGTCAACCGAGCCGTCAAACATTGCCTCTCCTTCCTCAGTCCACTCCCAGAGGTCGAGAACCAGCTTCCCGTTGACAAAAAGCTTTCCCGGCCCCACGCTCATGAAGCTGACGGTGTGCTTCCCCGTTGTCTTGGAGGTAAGGTACGTAGTTGCGATGGCAGACCATTCAGGGCCGATTTGGCTGAGAGGTGCCGAATCCCACAAGAAGAGATCAGTATTCGTCCTGCGCTGGATGACCGCGGGGCTCCCCTCAAACTTGTCCCCTGCGAACCAGTCAATGTTGACGCCAGGCTTGCCCGACTTGTCTGTGCAGTAGTCGGATGCGACGGGGAGCCACTTGTGGACGTGGCAGCCTTGAGCAAACGAAACGTCCTTCTCTGCTACCTTGCGAATGCTGTCGAGAGGAATCGTGTTGTAGTATGGGTTGAGACTGGCACTGCCACCACCCCCAGCAATGGCACGATTGGCGTTGGGCCCGATGACGGCAACCTGGGTAGTTTTGGGGCAGAGTGGTAGAATGTTGTCGTCGTTTTTGAGCAGCGTGAGTCCCTCGTGGCCGGCAGCTCGGATCAGTTCTCTCGTCTCTTCTCGATCATCTTCTCGCTCGGCTTCTTCAGCTGACATGTCGTCTCCCTTGAGTCTCTCTACCAGCGTGAGCACGTTCTCTGCGGCCTGATCGATCTCCTCCATAGAAATCAGTCCCTCGTTGGCCGCAGCGACAAGCTTCTCCAATCGCCATTTGGAGGAATAAGGGAACTCGATATCACAGCCGGCCTGCATAGATTCAACGGTTGAGTTGATGCCACCCCAATCCGAAACCACCGTCCTATGCAAAGTTAGCAAGCGTGGCTGATATGGCCAGGAGTAGTTGTCAGTAACCCGTCATAACCCCATTCTCCGCGCAAAATGTCCTTGAGGGTGTGCTTATTCATGTCCGCATGGACGCCGTTGATGAGGTTGTAAGAGGACATGACTGCCCAGGGATTCGCCTCCCGGATGGCAATCTCAAATGGGCGGAGGTAGAGCTCGCGAAGAGGCCGTTCAGTGACAAGCGAGTCTATCGTCAGTCTGTTGGTCTCTTGCTCGTTTCCGACAAAATCTGTTCAGCTTTTAGCCTCCCCAGGTCACGTCACAGCACCTGTTCACGGCCAAGCTTACGCTTGATAGTTGCCGCCACTCCCTTGTCCTGAAGACCCTTTATATACTGAGCGGCTAGCTTGCCGGTGAGAAGAGGATCCTCGGAGAATGACTCGAAATTGCGACCACCAAGTGGATGACGGTGCATGCACACGGTGGGAGCCAGGAGCATCTCGGCTGACCTTGCTCGAGCCTCGAGCGCCAGATGCTGCCCAACTTGATACAGAAGCTCCTTGTTCCATGTAGCCGCAAGTGAAATACCACAGGGAAAAAGTGCAGCCTGTCTCATTTAGTGTTTTCAACCATCATATGCACTCGGTGACTGACCTTTGTGCCGCCAACGAAGATACCTCCGCGTGCTCCATTGGGTCCGTCAGTCGTCTTGATAGCAGGAATCCCCTTCTCGGGAATGGCCTTTGTCCTCCAAAAGTCCGCGGCGGTGAGTAGGGAGACCTGATAAGTTAGAATGCGTTCCTGACATCATCGAAACTCCAATCATGCCTTCTCTTTCAAGCTTAGTTTCGCCAACTTGTCCTTTGCTGCGGATCGGGTGTCTCGGAGGAGCCGGTTCTTTTGCTGAGGACTGCACGGCGGAGAAAACTCCGTGGCCGGAGTCGACGGGGCGTTTGAATCATTCATGTTTGAAAATGTGATATTGACAGAAACTGTCTCAACGGTAAGGTATCGGGGTGTTGCTCGCTATGCTGTCCAGGTTCTTCTTCGCTTGGCACGCGCCGAAACGAGGTATAGGGGCGATGGTGGTAATGGCCAGATTAACCAAGAAAACGAGTCGGGCTTGAGTAAACGAGCGACCACTAGCCGGGTGTACACTAGAAAGTAGGGAGGAGTTGTCACTGGAAGCAAAGTGGTGGGTAGCCAACTTATACAGATGGTGGACGAGTAAGGGTGCGGCAGACGCAGACTGGGAGGTCATCCGTTATTTGAGCGACATGAGACAACACCATTGGCTTGGAATATCCTCTCTAGGAAGGTAAAAGCGTAAGATGAATAAAAGAGGAAGTATCTTCAACTACAGGGACAAGGGGTTATTCACTCCGTCGCTTACAGTAACAACCTCAACGTCCGGGGAGAATTACACCGATGAAGCAAAAGCAACAGCCTATCAGCGCGGGCTTAAACGGCGGCTGAACAGGCCGCTTTCCCAAGAAACACCGAGAGGAGTGGAGAAGGGCGTTGAAGATGTGGGAGAGATGCAGCTGATGGGCATGCTAGTGCAGATCGATCACCGGTACAAGCGGACCGCGAGAGCGGCCGCACACAGCTCCCGGGCGTCAAGACGTTTCTGGAAGTTTCGGACCTTTGCGAGAGGAGAGATAAGCGCTCGTCCCAGGAGAGAGTTAAAAGCCGAGAGTACGTAGCATTGGGGCGAGGCTTAAGGTGTTGACGAGATAGATGGCTTCTTTGTGAGATGTGAATGTGAATCTCCAAGTTTTGTCAAAACTTTTGTCAAAACTTTGAGATTTCCTCTGCGGGTGCCACGTTGCACGCCTTATCGGCGGTCAGCTTGGAGACCGGGGACGCCTCGTGTTGTGTTCTTGGCGTTGATCCTAGAGGTAGGATGATGACTTGCGGCTATGGACGATCAATATTGATCTAGGGTCCGGGCCAAAAACGGTTGTCGGGATGACCTGCACAAGACGGGAAGTGCATTTGGACGATGGATGAAATCATGTTGCCGCAATCAAGACGAGTAGACAAGGTGTGCGGCCCTTCGGCCCGGGATTCCTTAGTTTGACCGGCGGTACCGCCGGAGTCGGGGCCAGCGAGAGCCGGGGCTTCGGGGCCTGGCTGGTTGGGTTCCGGTCTTGATAAAGCAAAGGCCTCGCCGGCTAGAGATGTGAAACATACGATCAAAACGCTACACTTGTCTATAGGTAATGTATTGCTATAAACCACAGCAACAACCAGCTAATTCAGGTACCGACAATAACCTTGTGAGGGGCCGGCTCGGGGGCCGTGTTTGTGACCCCGAGATCCGCATTGGAACGCGAGGAAGCGTCAATAGGTAGTCAACACCAACTGACATCCATCAAAGCCTGTCTCTTCTACATCATCATCATCATCATCATCATCATCATCAGCACAACCATGCAGCTATTTCTAGAACCAGTGGCACGGCACATTCCAGTCTCTGGTTGGTGATGCAGTAGGTAAACAAAGTTCCCTACTCACAGCGCGTCGCTCCCTCGCGCGACTCACTACACTACAACAATGCCTCACTCAACCACAAGCCGCTCAGACTCGGAATACTCCCTTCAGGACCTCAACCTACGCCCCGGATCTCGTCTCCGCAATGGACAGTCCCGCAATGGACAGTCCCGCAATAGACAGTCGTCCAGCGGCAGCACTCAATCGCCGCTCGATGACCGGGATCAGGGTTCCCCGGAGCCGCGTGGAGAAGGGACCGCCGTGCCGCCGGCCGATGAACCCGGCGATATGCCGGGCAAGACGCGGCTGGCTAGATTCTGGGGTTCCTCCGTTAGCTGCGAGGTTGACCTTTCGGTCGCGCGGGATCATTTAGGTAGGGCTCAGTATGCTTCATTGTCGGTTACATCAATGCCACCCGAGGCCAGCTCAAGTGAGATTGGAGGAAAGCAAATCTTCCATTATAGATGAGCAGCACGTCCTGCAAAGAACCTCTCTGACACTACCGCAGCAAACGAACGGACCTTTCTTGGCTACCTACGCACATCCATGACCATGTCCATGGTCGGCACCATGGTAGCCCAACTCTTCACCATCAACCGCGAGGATTCTCACAGCACCGGCTTTGGCTATTCTTCCGTTGGCAAGCCCCTGGCCATCACTTGCTTCGCCTTCGCAGCAGGGACAATCCTTCTCGGAGCGACCCGCAGTTGGAGACATCAGAATACCATGATGAGCGGCAAGGCCCTGACTGGCGGTTTTGAGATCCATTGTCTTGGAATATGCTCTATTCTGGCATGTAGCTTCTGAAGCGTTGTATCATGAGGCTGACTTTGCTAGCTCCTTTTTGTCTTTTTCGGACTTCTCCTTGCCATTGACGTGTCCAAGGGGACAACTCCCTCTTCTGTTCAGCCTACCTGAGTAGCTACAGAGTAGATGGCACTGATCACCTTCTCCTCGGCTTTCCTCGGAAAAGATGATGATGGATTCGAGAAGCCTGCCAGAACATGAATCACTCCCCAAGGGATTGGGATCTGGAAAGTTCGAGTCTTGATACAAACGGACAGTAAGTTGAGAGAATAATCTATATCGAGGACATCCGATACACATACATGTCCCCCCCTTGCTATTTTCGAGCGCTTCACCAACCCCTTTGGTCAGCTTCTTTTCCCCCCCTGCCTCTCCTTGATATGTTTCCGCGTTCTGGTTCTTATGTTTTTGTGAATAACTCGTCTCGACCTCAAGGCAGCCTTGGCCGCGGTTCTAGGAAAGTGTCAGCCTTGAGGTCAACATGGGCACATAGGACACGTACCTGAAATGGTCCATAACGGCGTCGGGATCCAGGGCCCCCTCTGTGTCAGCCTCTATCTGACCCGAGATGTCTCGTGCAGCAGATGGGGTGGCAGAAAGAGACAGATCCGAGATGCTCGAGTCTGACTTGACAGGGAACGACTCGACATGGTCTCTCTCTCCACCGACGATTTGCCAACTGGAGGTCTCTGGTGATGGCGACACGGCTGGCATGTCCTCAGGCTCAGAGGTTTCTTTGGGCTGAGTAATCATGCCCGTTGATGCGGCTGCACCGAGTCGCATCATCCTCATCTCATGGCTCTCCTCATGCTGAAGATAGGCCTCGATGGGCGTAACTGCCGAAGGCGAGGATGGCATACTAGGCTCCGAAGGAAGCAACGGGCAGCCATCTTCCGGGCTGGTTCCGCGCGACTTGGTGAAAGTCTCAAGTTCGTGGGGACGAAAGAGAAGAAGAGGCGATTTGGCTGGATCATAGCAGCATTTGTCTTTGGACACTCGATTGGCCGGGGGGGTTTGTCTGACAACAGGCTCTAGTTAGGATTCGTCTTGACAGTTAGGTCGGGGGGAAGATACCGCTCTTGGGGGATGGAGGGCTCTTGGG